>BLKR01010267.1:0-62407 GCA_011170035.1 Teleogryllus occipitalis
ATTTTTATTTACTCGTATACATATGTATGTATGGGAGTAATACACGTAGTATAAAGAAAGATGTGTAATGCTGCGGAAAATCGATTTCGAGATTTCAACGGATATACACGTTTTGGGGTCCCCTGATACCGAAAAAGATTTTTTTTTCAAAACGTTCCACCATCCATCTGTCTGTCCGTCCGTCTGTGAACACTACTTGCGCCTAAACCACACGTACGATCTTTTCCAAATTGAAGAAACCCGTGTCCATCTGGCTCTAGTTGAAGCTTTGAAATTTTGAAAAACATTCTTTAAAATTTGGGGGGAACTTTAAATGAATCCCCCAGGGCATTTTCAAAATTTTTCTTGTAAGAATAAAGTCAAATACACTTACAAAGGTGGCAAAGGTGGCATTTTCACGGTTAACTCTGAATTTTCGAAATTGCAAAAGTTTGAATTTTTTCGGCGTCTTCCTACAACTATAAAATTCAGGACACAGAATTTTCCTTGAAATGCAATTTGTTGCCCTTAAATAGTTCTTTCACTAACGTCATGTAGGCATTTTTGAAAATTTTAGTGTTGTTCGTCCAATAGAGCCAGAAATAAATGCAATTAAAAAAAATACAAACACAAGATTTTCCCAAAAACGGCTCCAAACTTTTTCTTTAAATTTTTGGTAGAGATAGTACCAAACTCACCCTATTCGATGACATAAACGTCATATTGCTCTATTCTTTTGTTTTTCAAAAATTACAAACAAAAATGTTCGTTACTCGTCTCTCGCGTCGGTAATATTTACATTAGAGGCGATTTCTTCACATTATTATATTTATGAGTACATGTCCTTTAAATAATGTCAAATAAAGTTTGTCGAAAACTCGACAGTTTTCTGTAAAAATGAGCTCAAAATTACACATTTTCAGAAATATTCAAACGCCATTTTCTCAAAAATGGCTCAATTTTTTTCTGCAAACTTTTCCAATGGATAGTGCTAATTGAACTGTTTAATATGACATAAAGTTCATCTTGGTGTATACTTTTGTTTTTAAAAAAAATATATATAATTTTTTATTCAAAATCTCTCACTCCGTTAATTTACATATTTCCATCGATTTGTTTACATTATTACATTTGTGAGTGGAAGTGATTCAAATGATGTCAAATGAAGTTTTTCGAAAACTCAATAGATTCCTGTGAAAAAGAGCTTCAAATTTCGCATTTACAGTAGTGCTTAATCGCCATTTAAAAACATTAAAAAAATCTCCATTAAAAAAATTTAATCGCCTTAACAACTGCTCTAAAATTTTCATTGAAATTTTCAATTTTGACGAGGTTTTACTCTTCTTTAATGTTATTCCAGAAATAATTGTAAGAATTACTCTGTAAATGTCCTCGCCTACTGTCGGTAACTGTAATAGGTAAGTCCTGCTATACAGTTTCAAATAAATTAAATTAAAGTAAACTGAGGATTCCAGAGGGAGGGGCCTCGCTCAATTTATGCGTAATTCTGACTTAGCTATTTATTAATATATCAAAACTCTCTTGTATGGCGCTTATTCGCTGTTTAATAAATTGTATAAAATGCTTTTCCAGCCTGTCTATAAGAGGAATAAGAAACTTCCATACTTGCTTGCCACGAACAGACAGTACAGATAGTTTTGAACTTCACTCTTTGGATGAAAACGGAACAATTATTAATCAATTAGAAGATTATAACCTAAAATGTTGTCCTGCTCCAATTGAAGGTCTCAAAACAAGGTAAGACTATTATTTAATAATAGTTTTCTGATAGAAAATGAGAAGAGAGATTGAAAATTTGTTTAAACTTTTGTTACAGATCAGCAAATAAAAATAAAAAAGCAATCGAACGTCAGACTTGTTGCTATGATGGAGACTATTGGGTATAAATGTGTCTTTAATTTCGGGTTGATAATTATTAGTTAACATGCCGCTATTAATAAATAGAAGTTTCGGTCTTGAAAAATATGCGGAAGGCACATTTAAAATGTATGAGAATCAATCGGTAAATAATAAAAGCAAGATTTACAAATGATAAGCCTATATTATGCATCTTCTTCTTCTTAAGTCCTTAAAAAGCAAAAATGACCATGTAACTTTAACTACTAATAACTTTAGAAAATTCCAATTTACCATCAAGATACTTCCATTACTACAAACTGCAATGTCTGCGCTGTAATTTGTCAGCAGAAAAATTAAAATCTGAGATGGAGTATTTGAGAAAATCAATTTTTTTTTAAATTGTCATTTTTTACTTTGCCCTTAATATGGTCTTATTAATGGCTTTGTGTTTAGGTTTACTGTTTTAAATCTTCAGAATGAGATGTATACATAAGAGACATAATGCAAGTTTTAAAGTAAAATAAAATTTGAAGAAGTTTTAGTATTTCTTTTAATAATACCCTCTGAGATCCGTGCTAAACATGAAATTTCATAATTCCAAAATGAAGTTAATAAAAGAAAAATTTAAAGCCGTAAAGACAATTTTCATTGTTGTTACGTCTTTTTAAAACGATTTTCAAAGTTTCAGTTCAATCGGAAGATGTCGGGAAACTTTGGCTGATTTGATATAGAATGACCCATATTAAGAATATTCTTTTCGTCCAAGCATTTATTTTTATCAGGTAACGATTTTTTATGAACTTTCGTCACGTTAACAATGCTGGTTGTATCGTTACTGTGGCAACTTAATTGTCTGTTATCCATTGGGTCACTGTTAAACACTTACCTTAGTAATAAAAAATTTCCACAGATTGTTAATACGTAACTAAATGTTTTCAGTAATCAATTTATTTTTTAAACATATGTAATAAATTACTTTTAAATGCCATGGCATAAATGAACAATTATTTACGGGAGGCTTATGGCGTAATGGATAGTGCATACCCCTTGTACCACAGGGACTCGGATTTGATCCCCGATCATGTGGATTTTTGTGTGTAATTTGTGGTGAACAAAATGTACCGTCGTCACGAGCTACTTGGACCCTTAGGGTACTTCTTGAACCCGCGCAAAAAAATGTTTCCAGTGGTTGAAGCCATGGTATGTATTTGTCACATCAGATATATGTATTTTTTAATTTAATTGTTATGGTTTCTTCGTCATTAGTAGAATACCTGATTTCCCAATTGTGAGCATATAATCTCAAAAATTGGTTATTTGTACCCATGCTTTCAGTGGGGTTAAAAAGTCCCCAAGTTCCTTTTGTATCTTTTTAATGCGTTAATCGTTTTATTTTGGTTTGCTTTGTTTTCTCAATGCTTCAACAATGTTTATTTTCTCTTGCTTCTTTAGTAATTGACCGTTATTACTAACAAATATAAAAGATTGTCTGAAGCCGAAAATATGCGGAATATGAGGCATGTTTGAGGAATGTTTGGCAGCAATTCAGTCGGGAATAAAGTCACAAAGGCAAGCTGAAAATTCCTTTAAAATAAGTCGATCAAGTATAAAACGGAGACTGGAATACAAATCCATTCAGGTACCGGGCCATCCAAAAGTTGTTACTGAAGATGAATTAGCCTTTGCAAATCACCTTGACAAAATCTGTATTGTGAAGACTTATGCGTGGCAGAACTCTCATTGCTTTCAAAGACATGGAGACATGGAAGACAGAGGACGACATGGGGTAAAATTATTTTTAATTAGGCACTCACTGTTAACGATGAAAAATTGGACAATAAAAATTGTGCGGAGGAGCGGGGGTGTTGGGTGTTTTATTGTGTGGGATTTAGGGGACTTTGAGGAAGAGAATGTCGGAAGGGAATTTTTGGGGTTTTTGGCGTGACTTTTTTGTGTAGTATTGCGTGTAGGGGCTAAAGAGGGGATGCGTGTTTATGTTGGTGAAGATTGATTTAATTCTTTCCGTGGCGAGTGTGTGAATGACGGAAGAGATGGTTTCGGTGTTATAGGAGCGGAGTACATTTGCGTAGGCGTCACCTGGAGATGGTTTTAGAGCGGTTCTGATAAAGTAATTTTCTGCCCTGACGAGTAGGTCGCGGGTCGTCTCGGGCGCTGTGGCCCACACCTCGCACGCGTATAGCCCCGCACTCCTTACGCATACGAGATAGATGTGAATTTTGGTTTTCTCCTTAAGGGAGCGGCTTCTAAAGAGTGGCAGAAGAGAGCTGATGCGCCACGTCATTGCGCCTCTTTAATGTGAGATTTCCAGGTGAGCCTACGATCGGAAGTAACGCCTAGATATTTGACAGTGTTTCGCCACGGAAGAGTGTGCATATAGGCGGATGAATGCGACGATGTGCGTGTTGTGGCTGTGTTTGTGAGTGAATATGATAGCTTGGCATTTCTGTGCATTCAGCATTCAGGGTTTGGCCGAGCTTCTGGTGTGCTTTGAACACTGTCTTGATTTGCAATCGCCTCAGGAGTTGGTCTACACCGTCCGTGACGCCTTGTATGTATGGTAGTGTGGCGATTCTCCTGTTTTCTGTGTCGTGGGGATCCCTTGGTGTAGGCGGTTCTAACCCTCAAGACCAGCTTTCACCGCTCCAAGCCGCCGGAGTATATTCCATTCCATGCAGCTACGGCCACATTTACATCGGGGAGACAGGAAGAACCATAAAGGAGACTACGCGAGCACATTCATGACTTTAAATTTAAGAAAGTACATCGCTCCGCCGTATCTCTCGACGCATGGGAAACTGGCCATGACTTTCTCTTCGACCAGACCAAGGTGCTATCCAGAGAGGATAGGTGGTGTCCATGACGGATAAAGGAAGCCTTAGAGATCGCAAAACATCCCCAAAACATCAACGGGGACGTGGGGTTACGTCTCCACGGCGTGGCTTGCACCTTTGCGGAGTGCGCGGTCGCGGGAGCCCGGCCGCCCGGACAGAACCATGCCGTCCGATACCTGAGCTTCCCTTGCCGTCCGACCTATTACAGCCTGACCCGCCTGCTACATAAACCGGAGCGCCCGACATCCTGGTGCTTCGCTTCGCTTTCTTCGCTTTCTTCGCTTCTTCGGCTTTAAGCCGCCACTGCTCTGTTCCCGCTCATTTCTTCGACTTCTCGTCCGCCTTGGACAGTTCACCACCCGCTTCTTCTTCACAAACTTCGCCCCTACATCCCTCTTCACATTCTCAACTTAATCACAAACTATCTCTCCCACCGCTCCTTCACTGTAAAATACCAAGTTTTCACTTCTTCCTCTCACCCTATCCACGTCGGCGTCCCCCAGGGCGCCATCCTCTCTCCCTTCCTATTTTCTCTCTTCTTAAACGATGCGCCGGCGATCACCAGCGTGCATAGCTTCGTCTACGCAGACGACATAGCGTACGCTGTGAAGGATAGCTGGATCAACTTTGCCACTCGACGGCTGCAGCGCGCCGCACTCGCGCTATCGAATTGGAGCGCGGAAAACGGCCTCGCGCTGAACGCACAGAAATGCCAAGCTATCACCTTCACACATTAACACAGTCACAACACGCACACCGTCGCGCCCATCCGCCTAGATGCTCACACTCTTCCGTGGCGACAGTCTATCACTTATCTAGGCGTCATCTTTGACCGCAAGCTCACCTGGAGGGAGCACATTAAAGAAGCGCGTAAGAAGATGACATGGCGCATCAGCTCCCTGCTGCCGCTCTTCAGGAGCCGCTCCCTTCAGGAAAAAATTAAAATCAGAATCTACCTCGCGTGCGTAAGGAGTGTGGGGCTCTACGCATGTGAGTTCTGGGCCACGGCGCCAGAGACGACGCGCGAGCTGCTCACACGAGCAGAAAATTACTTTATAAGAACGGCCTTAAAACCAGCTCCAGGTGACGCCTACGCAAATGTTCTCCGCTCACACAACACAAATACTATTTCCTCCACCATTCACACGCTCGCCACGGAATAACTTCTATCTTTCCAAACATCGACACACACACCCTCTTTCGCCCCTACATCCAATACTTCAATAAAAAATCCCGCCTTAAAACTAAAAATCTCCCCTCCGACGTCATCTTCCTCAAACCTCCCTAATTTCTTCAAAACCCTCACTCCTCCCACGTCAGTTGCGCCGCGGGCGAGGAACGGAAATTCCACCAAAATAAATTTTAATACTCTGTGCTGTGCTGCAATCTGTGCTACTTTCTGCTACTTTGTCTGACTCTGCTTTTGTGGTTTTGTGTTCTTTTTTCTGTGCTGTTATGTGCTATAAGATATATTGTCCTTCCCTGTTTGTCAATTTAGTATTTAATTAGTAATTTGGTATTTATTATTTTCAATGTTTTCTTTATAAATTAGTATCTACTTCTGTATTTCTATTTTATATTATTAACGTAGTGTTCATAGTGTGTTTGTAAATAATATAAATGTATAAACAACTAGTGTAAATAACTGTGTAAATAACTAGGTATTAGGAACTCTTAACGTATAACTCAATTTTCTCCATCTGTGTAAATATCTAGGTAGTAAGATCTAATTAAGTTTAAACTTAGATTTAAGAAAATAATTATGTGTAAAATAGGCTTAAATACTATTTAAAAATATACGTGTACTAACCAAAAAATAAACACATGAAAAAAAAGACCGGTAGCGTGTGCGAAACGGGAAATGACTAAAGAACTTCACACAAAGGGAGCAGCCACACAAACAATTGCAAAAAGTTTGCCAATCAAAACACCGCGGGTGCCCAACATGAGACAATCATAGGGCGCCCGCGAGAAAAAATGGGAAAAGCATAAAAACATTACAAAACAAAACGGAAGAGCTCCACCCGGAGCAGGCCGTAGAAACCTAAGGCATCATCACGTATCCTGGCGCAGTACAGCCCTGGAGGACCGCGACATTTCGGTCGAAACGTTGGCACCTCAGCCTTCGACACGGCGTTACCTGGACAGTCCAGATCATATTTTTATAGTTTGTCATGGATTGGTAAAGAAAATACAAAAGAAATGAAAAATTGTGTCCAAGTAGCCCGTGTTTTCGGTACCTTCGTCAGGTTTACTCGCTTCACCTGCCTCTCATTCCACCATTTCTCTATCGAGATTCACCGCATCATTATCACTACCATCTACTTATTTGATTATAACGCATGAGCCCCAACAACCTAAGTATTTGAAGAGTCTCGAAACCACAATAAAGAAAATTATAGAAAGAAAAACATCAAGTCGGCTGGGCACAGCACCTCTCAAAGGAAATTCCTGGTTGCGCCATGGTTCATAGAATATCGGTTCTCTCCTTCCAATACACTGCATAATCAATAACGAAATTAAAAAATGCTATCCTCACTCTTGCGCAACAATTCAAGGTCAACTGATGTCATCTTAGATCAGCGAGACAAAAATTGCTTGGAAAAGGAACGCTCATATGTCTTTCATTTTTTCGCAGAGGAGTCATTTGCCATGAACTTGACATTCTCTAAAGCATCTCTAGATACATTTTCGCTAGAAGCACACGAAGACATTTCTTTGCTACAAAAATGATGATGGGTAATAGTCCACGAGCCAGCGAGAAAAAAACACGCATGAAAGGCACACTACGAAACTCACGGGGACAATAGCAAGTGTTAGTTATTACTTGGCTATTCGAGAGACGCAGTCTTCCAAGGCACAGGTGGCAACATTTCGGCCGCCATTCTGCAACCTTCATTTAGCTCTGAAGAAGGACTCATAATGGCGGTCGAAACGTTGGCACCTGTGTCTAGGACGCAGCGTCTCCCAGTCAGCCAAGTAGTTACTGACTTCGGGTGCAGAAGCCTATGCTCTGATAGCCAGTATCAATACTTTACAGAAATTAATTTTAATATGTCTACCAAAACTTCGCGTAGTTTACGAATTCCGAAATCTCGTGCAAATGGAAAACGATTTCATCATTACGGCGGAATGTTTGCGACACCATAGCGGTGCAGCGCTTTTCTCTCGTAGTTTGGCGAACTAGTGAATACAAAGCATAAATCAGTATGGTACCTGATCTCCAAGAGGGTAGCGATGTTTGAGACGTTTATAAAATTGTTCGTGTAAGGCAACCCGAAGAGGTAATATCATACTTGCGTTTTCATGTAAAGAATAACATTGATTATCGTCTTTGTGAGTTTTGTCACGATATCTTTCATATATATATATATATATATATATATATATATATATATATATATATATATATATAATATTTCTCGCTAGCTCCCGTGTAAAATGTCCGGTGCCGCAGAATGCTACGCCTTTGAGATGCACATCTACATACATGCCGGTAATGCGGTGCTGCATAAGCACTTGTAAAGGGACAGGCATTCCAAGCGACTTCTACTCAAATTGATTTCACACAGATTCCGCGAAGAGTGGAATTTTAGATTAGTTCTCATCACATCAAAAACGGGCCGCCTTTTCTTACTTCCCTTTCCTAAAGAAGAGAAGAGCAGAAGAAAGTGGGAAGGATTTGCTACTAGCAACGTCCAGATTCCATAATAACGTTCTTTTCCCAGTCCAGAAATTCCATACTTTCTGGATCTTTATTTCTTACTGTTCTATTCTTCGGCTCGACAGACCGCAACGGGCCATGGCAGATCAGCGGTGACCCAGCCGTTCGGCCATGGGATAAGGGGTTCGTGTGGTTAGCACGAAGACATCCCTTCACCGTATATAATGGTCTTCGTAACCTTAGGGTGGACTTTCTCATCGTCACACAGCATTAGATACTGGGACATTTGTAAGGAAAGCACATAGGTATAATTTGCCTCGGCCAGGAATCGAACCCGGAGTTGCGCAGTGGAAAGCGAGCACGCTAACCAACGAGCCACCGAGGGAGGCTTTCTTCCTATTCTACTTACGTAATTTACAGATACTAGTATTGAAACGCTGAAGCGAGAAGTGCCGTTTTTCGGTAGAAAAACTCGCTTCGTGGGTTCGTGATAACGATAATGAGGATTTGTCATCCTCGTATAGGTAGTAAGTTATTTTCTCGAATACGTTGTGCATTCATATTCCACATTTTCTGGGTCCTTGATATCGAAAGATAGTTTTTCGGCATTGTTTGTGCGTCTGTGAGCAACACTGCTGCCGAAACAAAATAATGGATTTTCACCAAAATCGATATTTCCTGTCCGAACTGACTGATGCCACGACCTCTGGAATTTTGAAATGGAGGGGGAGAATACTTTACATGAAACCCAACTAATTTCTTTTAAATCAATTCTCAAAAATGGCTTCAATTCTTTCGTTGTCCTCGTCCTCGTCCTCGTCCTCCTCCTCCTCGTCCTCCTCGTCCTCGTCGTCCTCGTCGTCGTCCTCGTCGTCGTCCTCGTCCTCGTCCTCGTCGCCGTCGCCGTCGCCGTCGGCGTCGGCGTCGGCGTCGGCGTCGGCGTCGGCGTCGGCGTCGGCGTCGGCGTCGGCGTCGGCGTCGGCGTCGGCGTCGGCGTCGGCGTCGGCGTCGGCGTCGGCGTCGGCGTCGGCGTCGGCGTCGGCGTCGGCGTCGTGGTCGTGGTCGTGGTCGTGGTCGTGGTCGTGGTCGTGGTCGTGGTCGTGGTCGTGGTCGTGGTCGTGGTCGTCGTCGTCGTCGTCGTGGTGGTTGTTGTTGTTGTTGTTGTCGTCGTCGCCTTCGTCTTCTTCGCCGCCTTCGTCTTTTTCGGCGGCGGCGTCGTCGTCGTCGTTGTTGTTTTTGTGTTGCTTGAAGATGCGCTTATAAAAAAAATGGCGTAGCTTCGATTTTCATTGAAACCTCAACTTTTTAAAATTGCGAATGTTCAACATTTTTTAACATCTTCCGACTTTGTTTGCAAAAAACACTTTCTTAATGATATCTGTGCTTCAAAATTAGATCTTTAAATGCTGTCATGTAAAATTAATTCAAAATGAGTAGTTTTTGCGTAATTTTGAATCAAATATAGGCATTAAAAAATACATATACAAAATTTTGTCAAAAAAGCTCAATTTTTTTCCTAAAATTTTGAATTTAATTAGAGTAAAGTTTGCTTGATAATATGCCTTAGATACATTTTTCAAAAAATCCTCATGAATTTTGAAAATTGCAAGAGTTCAATTTTTTTAATGCGTCCAACACCTTCAATATTGAAGCTAGACACTTTATACATTTTACAAAGTATTCCTCAGTATTAGGTTTTCAGATTATTTCATGTACATTTTTTGTACAATGTTAGTATTTTTCTTGTAATTTTGGGTTGAAATGTCCAATGTTGGAAATATATAACACAAACATGACTTAATCTTATGACCATGGCTAAGGGAGAACGTACCAACTTCTACCCCAAGGGCACAAGTTCAAATCCCTACCTGACTTTTTCTTTCTTTTTCTCTGTATCTCTCTTTTTATTAAAATTAAAGATAGGTATTTCCTTAACTCTGATGCTCCATTTGGTTAGTTCTTAAAGTGATTGCTGAAATGCTAGTAGGGCACAAATTTCCTTACAATATATGTAACCATAACCAATAATACGAGAAAGTAATTTCTGTTGTAGCATCACTAGTTTAATCTATATGAGAATCTATGATGAGAGCTATCTGAAACATTACTTTTCTTTCTATTCTTCCTAGCGGATTCTTTTTCTTTTTTCTTTCTTCGTCTTCTTTTTTCCTCCCCCCCCCCAAAAAAATGTGCTCTTGCCATTGCCATAAATACACTACAAGAACAAAGGGCTACTATTTTTCAGAATCAAACGTAGTATGAGCAATAGTAAATTTGAAATTGTGTAGAAATGGTAGATTTTAGCAAATGCCAAAGAAGCAAAATGCTACCAAATGCTGAAAAAATGAGTAACTCTATGTTTGATGGGTGCAGTATATTTCTGAAGGTTTTCAATCTGCGATAAAATCAGAAATCAATCACAAAATGCAAAACCACATACAAAGTATGAAATGGTTGTGAATATGCGATGTAATTGCTAAATTGCATTTTATGATTTCCTTCCTGTTCCCTCTCTAACTAGGGATGCAATATTAACAACACAACAATGTTTGAAAACATTTAATTTGAGAGTGGCCATGGTTATTAATTTATAATTAACTGAATTGGCAAAAAGAAAAAGTAAAAAAATAATAAGAGCTATTTAAAACATTGATCCTGAGATCCTGAATGCTCAGGGTCATCTCAAGGGGCTTCCTCAGTTTACTGTATGGAGGTCACGGGAAGAAGACGGCCCTATGCCTTTGCTGTACACATTACTTCTTATATTTGTTGAAGTTCACAAATAATGAAACATTAAATTAGATTCCCTTATTTCCTGATTTTAATAGGAAAATCTAAAAAGCATCAAAATAATTTTATCTCAAAGACTCCTCCCTTAATAATAATTTTCTCAATAAATGCTTCAAAATGCTAAATCTTAACTTTGACAATGCTATAAAATGCACCATGTTTTTACACAGCCTTGTTTTCAAAATGCGATTTTTCAAAATTCAAAGTGGTAAATTCTACCATCACTAATTATGTGACACGCAGTTCAATATTTCAACAATATGAAGTTCATGAAATTATTTTCAGGCATGAATTTATGTATGAGCTAAATGGACAATTATACAAGGCAGCACTTTTTGAGGGGCCAGTAATTTTTCCAATTAAATATTTTTATAAATAATCAAATTACATTTATGAAAATTCTTCTTGTAGACAGTTTTTGTCAATATAAATCATTATCTGAAATGTCATATTTGTAGGAGAGGTTTCAAACTTCAACACTGGCTGATACTTTCTGGTGCAAAGAAACGTGTCAACTGTTGTAAATGTGGATCTATTTTAAGAGTCTGAGGAACAATTTATGAATAGAGCAGCATGATTTAAATAAAATGTTTTTTCCCTGACTTTAAGCAACAAAATTTTTTTGCCTACTCCAAACTACTTCATCCTCCAAATTTATACAAGTTGCAACTTCTTTTAACCTTTTCACCATGTTAGAGAATTGAATTCACAAATTAATTCATTCAAGCAGCAATTTGTAACACTCACTGAACTTTTGAAAAACAAAGTAGCTTCGAATTACTATATCTCAAAACATGTCCAACAAATTTCCAGTCTTTGGAAAATCTTGTTTACCGCCTTGTGCATCAATTAGGGATACAGTTTTAAGTATAAACAAGTATATTGTTACCTCTACTTATATTTTCTATAAAATAGAAATGTTCTCACAAATTAATGTAAATAAAGAATTTTAAGTTTGTTTCATTTCAGTATCGCTTATCATTAAATGAGGTGAAGTTACCCAATTTTAGATTCCAGATTTAAAAATTACATACAACCAAAAAAGAATGAAACTTGATTTTGTTTTCAGAACAAGAGAATACTGGAAGGTAATCAATGTTATGGCCAAATTTACCTTCAACATTTTACTCACAATGATTTTACAATACAAATTGGTTTTAAATACGTCTGAAGTCATTATGACTACTCTAAAACTACAGTAATATAAAAGCAAAAAAATATGAAAAAATGTTAATATTTACAATAAAATGAAAAACCACAAGAATTGATTAATTTGAAAAATATTCATAACCTTCTCAATGTTTTTCTTCAATACAAAGAATGGAGCATCATAAAAATATTACTGTTCATTGAATTCCCACAAATCAATGTCAAAGAACACCTCCTGTCTCCTACCAGCTTTTGGGATTGGCAACTTTCCACTACCAACAACTGAACCTTCAAGAGTGTCTCAATAGTCCATCAATGGCCATAGAAATTGAGTCTCATTTTCAAAATGCTCAACTCACAATAAGAATATTCAAGCTTTTATAAAGTGCAGTCAAAACAGGAACATGAAAAATTATTAAAAACTGAATAAAGAAGGAAAATATTTGTGATATATTTTTATCTTGGAGGAGACAAATTTTCTACTCACCACCTTTTAACTTTTTTGTATACTACAACATAGTAACGAGAAATTATTGCAATTAGGCAGGAAAAATTCATGATTTTTGCTGCAAACAGTGACTTGTCAGCGAATCGAGTCAGTCAAGTCCATCCCTTGAATCTCATATTCACTTTTGGCAGTTCTTTACATGAAGTCTACGTTTTAAAATTTGGCTCCAAATTTTTTCTTTAGATTTTTTGCTGAGAGAGCAATGTACACTTATAAGGTGCAGTTCCAATGTTCCTTGAAAATGTTTTGTTTTATATGAAATGTAAAAGTGATACTTTATAATACAACTACAACAAAAAGTTCCAACTTTGACTCTGGTTCCAAAGATATTAGCTCAGCAAGTTAAGGGACTGCCTGCAAAACCTAAGTACCTAGGTTTATGTCCCAGCCCTGTCAAATATATTTGTGGGTTCAACTATAATATTATGCAATAGGTACAAGTAATGCAATAAAGAATGTGCTCTTGCAGCACTACTAGTACTTTGGTGATGTATACAATTCAGTGTGGGTATTTTCTGTGTAATGGGTAAATTCTTTGTTTCAAAAATCATACAGTGACTTCCATAATTTTGGAGAGATTTAATTGTTGGATCTACAAGCATGATCCCAAAGAATCTCATGCCCTTGTGAATAAACGTAAATTATCATTGTGACACTGTCAACAAAAGAAAGTTATAACTCCACAGAATAGTTACACTCTTTTTCAGTAAACAATTAAATATCCTAAAGGGAGGGGAGGTATTTCTTGTTGAATACACCGCGATCTGCACAGATCTGGCTAGTATCTGATTTCTGGCTAGTATCCGATTTCAGGTATGCTCACAAAAGTTATAGAACATTTTATAAATTGCAAAATTCATATTGACCATATATTTATATTTAAAAAATTAAATGGGAGATTTTGAATATTCATTTCACATTTAAAATAAACCTGTAGCAATGACGAGTAGAAAATTTAAAAAATAACAAATAATAATGAATTCTTTTTAATAATAATTATCTCCTATGAAAATTCGAAACAGCAGTAATGTCTACATTTGATCAATTCAATAAATTATATTAAATCATCCCAAAAATCCCTCTCTATTAAATTATCCCCAAAATAGGCTACTTCATTAACAAAATTATTTCTTTTCATTTTTTAAAACTAAAAATCCCTTTTTAATTTTTGGAAATGAAGTGTTTTGATAAAAAACATGACTTTTTATAACTGTAATTTTAAGTTAATCTGTAAGTAGATACATATTATATAGCTACAATCTTTAAAACAATCAACAAACGTGTACAATTGCAGAGGTTAAAACTATTTCAATTTATATAAATCATATGCTGTAAATGGCAGTAAAAATTATAGTGCCTAGTGCATTAAATCTATCAGGTAACTAAATCTGCACCCTGATTACATCCAAAATTCCAAACTTACAACAGCTACAGTGCTGGAATTTTTTTCGAAGAAAAAACCACACCTAAACTTATGACAGAAAAGTTTAATAATGAAGTTATGACAGCATTTTTAGTGAATTCAGTAAGTTTTTTGTCTAATCCACATGGTCTATCTAAATTTAATAGTACCAGCTAAGATGGCTCAGGGAAACAACTGTCGGTGCTGCAGTTACTGCTGACAGTGGAAGAACCTAGGGTTTGAGTTGTAATGGTGGTGGATTTTCCATACTATGTAGATAGCAAAGTCAAATTCCAATGCTATTTGGAGGAGAAATCTACTGGCTGGCTGCTCTAATAGGTAGTTTTCCATGGTTTCTCCAATGAATACCTGGTGAATGTTGGAGCAGTATCTTAACAAACTTGCCTCTTGTTTTTCATCCTTGTGCCATTGTTTCCACCCACACCCAGACTTACAGGCACACATTCAGATAACCAGTCAAGAGCTAAGAGCATATCTTAGCTGGGGCAGTGCCCCTCTGGCAGAGATACATTGATGTGGCCCTGCACACTGGCATAGTTGACTCCCAAGGTAACTTGAGAGGAGCTACAGCTGTAATCATCTCCACAGATATAGCATGCAATACACATTCATGCCTAATTACTGGCAAATAAAATTTATTGTAATACAAAATGCAAAATATGTACATCTATATGAATCCACCAACCGTTTTACCAATATTTTTCCCAGTATAGGACGACGCCATCAGGCCATTAATTGGATTCAGAGTGGCTGAAAGAAAGTTATACCTCTACAGAAGTAATTGTACACTGGCCTTCCCCAACATATATGAGCTTTATTCAAAATATAATACATTTGTTGTATAAACAATGTTGTTTACAATGAGTCAGTGCTCATGTGAATAGTAGCTAGTGATGGATCCTGGAGGAGGGGTAAAAGGGAACATTCCCCCTCCTCCTAATAAAACAATGATCTCTAAGCTGGCCTGGTGGCTGAGATTGCTAAGGCAGTAGTGTCATAATTCTCAGACAAAGGGTCGCAAGCTTGAGTCCCGCCTCAGGCATGGTTGTATTAGTGTTCATCCTTTCACCCATTACCATCACCATTTGGTTTCTTCTTCATGGTTACCATAATGTTAACTTCAATAGTGGTCGCTAATGACCTAGATGTTGATGCGACCTTAAATAACCCCTCCAAAAAAAAGATCCCTAAAAAACAATTTGTTAGCTTTCAATCGAGTTACACATGGATCATATGAAACATGAGCAACCGTGTAGTTGAAGTTACTTCTGCTTCATAAACATCTGTTTATCCTTAATTCTGAATATGCAGTTTCTAAAAAGAAGTTTCACAATTCATAGTGAAAGTCCGATGGAAAATTTGGTTCAAATTCACTCAGAATGTCTTGTAAACTCTAAAAAATATAATTAAATGCAGGAATCTTGTTCCTGTAAAAATGTGCATTGAAATGAAAATCCATTCTCTACTAATTACTGTAGCACTGCCCGGAAACACAAATTAAGCAACCAATTCAATAGTGAACATATTCATACCTTCTTGATAGCATAGGACACAATTGACAATAGATAGCTTTTAATCCTTAAGTATCACATACACAATTATTTATGTTTGAGGTGACATGAGTTGCATGACAAAAGAAAAAATGAGTAGACAAATAAAGTTGATCATCATATTAACACCTACACGAAAGTAACACTCAAAAGGTTTTATTAGATTTGGAAATGTGAACATTTACACACAATTCAGTTAAAAATGACTGAAGTCATGAATTTCATCAGACAACAGGCTGAACATAATTTTTTTTTTTTCATTTTGGCAATAATTACAAGTAGATGTCATAGGTGAATAAGATTTTTTATTCTTTTTCAACATTTTTTATGTTATTCATTTTTCACATTCTATCCAATCTGTTTTCAGAAAATTAATGAAATCAACTCATGAAATTGAAAACCAATGAAACAACAAAGATATGCCACAAGTTCACAATTCTTCTAATGACCTTCAGGACAAATGTGTCAAAATAGTGGACTAAATTCTTTGAACACATTTAAGGAAAAATTTCCACAAGTCCATTAATGATAAATTTTAAGATAAGTAGGTTGTTGACACTGCATGAAAAATTACAGGTATGAATTTTTCCATTGCTTCTCCATATGTACTAAATCATTGAAAATAGAATGGAGTTGTATGTAATTAGATAGTACCTTAATTGACTTTCAATTGCAACTTCTCAGTTAATGGTCACCTGTATTTAAGAAAGCACCAAGATGAAACATTCTACATTAATGTTAAAATATATTGAAAAAAGATTAAAAAAAATATATTTACAAGCCAAAAGTAAAGGTAGAATAAGTTCATTTAGAGAAATAATGAGGATAATATTGTTTCTAGGCAATTCTATCAAATTGCAGTTGATAAACAATGGCTAAATGGTAATGAGTCCAATGCATTGTAGACTATGGTACACACAACATATTTACATCATTATTAACTCTGCTCTTCAATTTATTGGATATTTTTAATTACAGACTCAAATTTATTAAAGAAAATTATATTTAAAATAAATTTTCTTCCACCATCAAATAAAGAAATTTTGCTTACCTAATACTAATTAAAGAAGTTTAATGATAATGAATATAAAACATACATGATTATAAAATTCATTGTACTTAAATTGTATTGGTCTATATATTTTTTGCTGGCACTCATCCTTTTTTTTTATTACCAACAACCCTTCCAGCATAACATTTCGTTATATTCATTTCAGGATGTGAAACAATACCGTGATGTACATAGCTGTTTTGCTGTAAAGCAGGGGATATTCTTCAGAAGCTCCTAAAATTGCAAGTGTATATGGGGACACCCCCATGAAGCTGCAATTTCTAATTTTCAATTTTAGAAACAGATGCATTATTTTCAGATAAGATAATGTTTCTACAGAAGAATAGTCTCTCACAATACAGTCGTAACATAAAGAATGGTTCAGAATACATGATACAAACTTCTATGGCATGTAGTTCATCGAAGATTATCACTAGGGGATGGATTTTCATGACCTAAACCATCGCAAAACTGGTCAATAAAATACTCTTAAAAAGTTTTTAAAATGAACTAAAAGCACAGAAACATGATGTAAAAAATTTGATCAAAACCAATTCAAATCTATGACTGCTGGATTATGTTACCAAAGTAATTGAGGTTTCTTCCTTTCTTTCAAGTGAACTCAGCTTGCAAACATTCAGTTTGGACTATTGTTTACCAGGAAATCTGTCTTTAGTTGTTGCAAAATTGGCTGAACTGACAATGGCACTGATAAGCTTCACAGGAACCTTAGATTACACACACACACCACTGACATAACAATTTCTGAGTGAAGAAATTGAATACACTACTCAAGATTTCTGTGGAGAATATTTGTTGTATCTTGTAAATATTATTTGAGGAATTACCATTAATATGATAAGAAAATCAATGAAAGCAGCAAAAAATGCTTTAAAAATAATGAAAAAAGGTAAAAAATGACTTCGTTGAAATCTATGAAATATGGAGGGGGGGGAAGTCATATAAAGATGGGTCATTTCCCTTTGTCAGAACATAATATTAATGTCTATACTAAAAGGCATTGTTCTTAAGAGAAAAAAAATTTCATTCATTAAAATCTGCCCTTTATTATCACTTTCTGCAATAGAACATGTGGGAAATTTCATTTAACAAAGGCACACATTTGGCATTTCTCTCATTGGGTTCCTGATTGCATGGTAATTCATCCTGCGCTGGTATTTGACAAGTACATGAATCCTCAGGGAATGATCTGCCCACAGGCAATCACACCATTGATGTTTTTTGTCTTCATTGTTCAACTTTGACAATAAAAATTCCTTGAAGTGACAACATGAACTTTCATGCCTCCATAGTAGTTGTGATGCACCTTCTGACGCCCTCTCTTCACAGTATCTGGTGTAGTCTGGATGAAGTAAGCTGCAGCTGCAGCTGAAATTCTGACTATCAGATCATCCTGTATCTCTGACAACTCTTTCATGTATGAGGAACATCATGAGACCTCACAGAAAAAATCTAGAAGCATCAAATTTGCGAAACTCAAAGATCAAGCAACAGAACTATCCAATTGTGGGAATTCTGATTTGTTGTTGACGTTCTTATCAGAAGAAATAAAAGAGGTCATCTTCGTCAACATACTAGCTTTATTAAGATATCTTCTTCAGAACTATCCAAGCCAATTTCACAAGCGCTGTATGTCTTGCTGTATGTTGGCCCCTCAGCCTTCGACATGGCATCGCCCACACAGCCAAGATCATTTGCATGACTAGCCGCAGAAGCCTACGACTTCATGTTCAATGATTTTCTGTATGTAGTCAGATATATTATTGAGTTCATGGAGTGACCGAACTTTTCTTTTTTAATTACAGCATCCACCTCACTACTTCAATAAATCAATTTAAAAAAGGTTATGGCTTAAATTAAAAATCCGCAGGGGTTACCTACTAGCATTTAAATCACTTCCTTAGATGTTTCCTCCAAATTTTACATGTAAGAGGTGCCCATGGCCATTGGCTACAAATATACAATTCAGGAGCTGAATATGAATTGAGAGTTTAATGTCAAGGATATAAAAATCACTACATTCTGTCTATATGACAATAAAGCAAAGCATGTTCATAGGTGTTACTTTAAATTATAATTTAAAAAATACTACACAACTATCTTTGTACATTGGCTTGGTATGCAGTTTCTTTTGATCTATACTTGCACACTAATATTTACACTTTACAAACATCCTAAAGCAGGGGAAAAAAAGTATAAAATTGATGGGATGGTATTTAATTTTTTAAGAGGTAAAAAAAAGCTACTGGTATTGTAAGTAATACTTTATTACTAATAACTTGCTAAAATAATATACATGTATTAGTACATGAATTTAAAATGAATCATTAAGTAAACAAATTAAATACATGGGAACTAAGCACACTACCACATGAACAGTTAAATATTCTTTTCCATTAAGCTCTGTTATAAACACAGCGAATATTTTATCAGTACATAACAATTAAGTACCAAACAAATCATAAATGCAGCATCACATGCAAACATCTCTCTCACTATCTACAGGAGACACAAATAAAGGTGAAAATATTGAATTTTATTCATTATATTCCCCACAGGAATAGTGCTGCCCCTTAAATATCTAAACTTTTGAACTCCATGAGACATTCGACCGTAATGCTCTAAAACAAAATTACAATTCTTAAAAAATAATGATCTGAAAAACATATATTATTCAAATGTCCTCAAGCTAATAAAACCACTTGAACTTCAAGACTATATTTGAAGTGGTCTCTTTTAAACAAACTTTTCACCACTAAAAACTAAAGATTTACATTGCACAAACAAACAAAAAATGTTCTTATTAACCGTCACATGCAAATGAGGGGAGGGGCTTTACAACGAACCCCGGCATAGTTTTTTTGCTCCATCTTTGTTTACGTAAAGAGTTACTATTTCATTGCTCAGGATTTTGATTATTAGAACCTTCCTGAACCTTGTTGTTGTGGTTGTTGTTATTGTTTTACATCTGATAAGAATTAGCTTACCATATGTTTACAAAAGAAATTTGAAAACATTACCATGGGTAATCATTTCATGAAAACTCTAGTATTCTCTTACAGCCAGACCTGCCCATAAACACTGCAATATTATTTTAGTATCTGTCAATATAGTTAACAGTTGTGAAATCTGAGCAATGTAGTGAATGTTGAAGTGGTTCTTCAAAAAAATGACAAGTCCATCCACGTTCTCATGGAAAGAACCACAGCTATAGAAAAATGTTCAAAAGATGTATGACCATGACCTACCTCAAAAATGAAAATATTTTAAAAACAAACCAACAGAAAATAAATGTAATACATCTATTATTAGTTATTAAATATATAAAATTTGCCTTCAATTTATTCAGAGTGTTCTGCTGATCCCCCACCACCCCTCCTTCCCTAATGTTCTCCAGGTATCGGAATGGCATTGGCTTGCGACTTTTGTGACTGATTGATAAATAATTGAGAGATCAAATTATATTACAATTATACTAGTCTGAAATACCACTGAAAATTCAATGAATATTTATCAAGCATGACCATTCTGAAATCACATTCAAAATAATAAGCAGCAATAACAGCAGAAAAATCCAATCTCTGTTGGAAACATCTATACTGTGTACTAGAGTAAAAATAACGATGAAGGGTCTATAAAAAAAAAAAATCACAGCATCAAAAGGCAGGAATATTATAATACACAGCAACAGTCAAAATCATTTGACCAAAGAAAAAAGTAAACTTCAACTAGGAATTCAAAACAAATCACACCGCGAAACATTTAAAAAATACAATTTCCATTATGCATAGCATAAAATATTATAGGGTGGGATGATGAATGTTTAAAGATGACTCCAACTTTGAATTTTCTTCCTTCATACTATACACGTATATGAACTAATATATACTGAATCCATCAAATGTTTTAAAAATTCATTAACCACACTAATTTGTAATGAGCAGTCAATAACAAATTTGCTGGCACTTACAAATACAACAAACAATTGAAAGAAATAAAATTTCAATGCTTATTAGCAAAACAAGTAAAATGAGCAATGTCTGGCAAGATAGTTTTACCTTAGTGACCAAGGTAACCACATAGATTTGACAGGACAGTAAAAACATAGGCATACACATTTAAAATGTGAATGAGCAAATACTCTTAGAAACAATGTCAATTTAATATCCTCAATGCCACAATGGTTTGACCACATTTATTAATTCTCACTTGTCCACTAAATTATCATCCCTATTAAGTGATCACCCCCTTTAACTCCAAATTCTTCTTCAAAAATTCAAATTTAACGACCATAAGGTCAATATATTTCTTTATTAAATAATCACATCTGGTTCCATTTATCAATATTGTAATTCACTAAAATTTCTGTTAAAGGACGAAATTTGAAGACAAATCTTATTACTCCTTGGGTAAGGTAATGTGATTGGTAGAGAGATAATAAAGTTCCCTCAGACAGCAGTCAATAGACATTACATGTTTATGAATATAATGAAAAATAGAACACGTCTTAAAATTTAGCACGACAAACAGTCAAGGGTGATTTTTGAAGATTAGAACAGGATACAAGTGACACAAGAGCTAATTAGATTTCCTCTCTCACAAATCACCACAAATTACCAAATTTCTTTTCTTTTTTTAAGTCAGAAAATTCTATTGAAATGCAACTACCAAAGAAATTCATGAACAAATCAACAATAATTTTGAATATAATGAGAGACTGTTTTGGACCCAAAAATTATGGAATAAATGAAAGAAAAACCTATAAGGAATACAAAGAGGATTCCTGATTCAATACAAATCATGAATAAATTAAGCAATAATACAAAATGATTTTGACAAACATGATACAAACAAATTAAATTAGTAAATGAGAGAGAATGAAATGGAAGGGAGAAATTGACTCCGCAGGAGACTATTTTAAAAGTAAGAACTTCATTAAGAAAGAGACTTCTTTACTCTCATTGTTCCCTATTAAAAAATAACCTTTTTTCAGTTATCTATAGACTGGCTGGAAACATGACTGTTACATGTCTTGCCATAGCTCACCAAGCTGCTCAGTTTTCCTCCAGCCTCTTTATTTTTAAGCAATCTTACATCGGCCTTGAATATCTCTCCATATTCATTCCATAATGTGCATCAAAAATGTTTTCTGATTATATTGTATTCTATTGAGAAATAAAAGAAATAACAGGAAGGAAAAGTCTCAAATGAATATCATTAATGACACATATGGAAAAATTGGCATCTAAGAAAATCAAGGAACCAAGTAGCACATAAAACAAGTATAGACACTAGTTAGCCCAAAGAAGCACTTTCCCAAATCAAAAGTATTGATATGTTTACTCCAAAAAAGTCACAAAAAAATGAAAATGACATTTCAAGAAATATTTTTGTTAACGCCCTAAAAATGTATTTATTTTTGATGAATTATTTTTACATAAAGTAAGTCAATCATTGGATGAAAATCATCAATGAAACTTCAAACAAGTTTTGTGATTGAAACTCCAAACCCACATCTCCAACAGTGAAGAGTCCCCATAAAGAATTGGGCAAGAAGGTGAGTTTGGTTACCTACCCCCATAAATATTTTTGAAATATGAAATTTTTATATCTTGAAATTTAAAAAATGTATATTCGTATTGGGAATACTCCGTTGGAAGTATTGTGATGTGAGGTAATTATTTTGAATAAATTGTCTATGAAAATGTTGGCTTTGGAAATGGGGGCATGCCCCTTCCTCCCAAATGGATCCACCATTAATCCTTAAGTCCAAATTATAGACAACAAATTATTCCAACCATTTCCTTAATTTCATGACATTTGTTTTGAAAAATTTTGCACAGTTAAGATAAAATGGCATATGTGGCAAGTGGCTTGGGATCAAGACAATTTTTCTGGTACATAAATTTGACAAGAATTGCAACATATGAGGCAACATAAAATTTGAACCAACTAATCTGGAGCACTGTGATAAATTATTTTCTTCCTTTCTTTCAAATGCAGCATCTAGTTTAAATATTCACCAATTTATAGAAGTAGTACACTAACTGCCGAATCATATTAATTTACAATAGCACCTGTGCTCTTGCCAATAATCTTTATATTGAAGAATACTAAAGGGCATGTGTACATTCACAATGTACATAATAACAATTTCATTGTCAACAAATATCAAGAGCCAATATCATTGCCCCAAAACATCAAATTAAGATGCCAGTGAAAGGACAAATATTAAAATCTAAGTCTTCCCCTTAAACAGAAGTTCTCACAATTCAACAATTAACACCTGTTAAACATTCTGTATAGTACAAGACTTCTCTGAAGTCGAAAATATTTACTGTATCATATCCACTACAAATCATTTCTTATATAAAATAATGGAACATATGGATACACTCATACTATTTTTATGTTGGGAATTAACACATGGCAAATGCAGTGGGACAAATTCTACAATACAGCAAACAAGAGAAATCAGATCGAAAAGAATTCATAAGTAAAATCAATACAAACCTCTGAAGTTATATATATACACATACATATGATATATGATTACCTACACCAAAATAGTATTACATATCTTACAGTACTTCCGATTACAAAAAAATATAGACAAATGAAACCTACTCAAATATTTGCACATTCCAACAATTATTAAGAAATAATACTTTTGCATCACAGACTACGTATATGGAAAGCCTGCATTATTGGCAAAAATACCAGTAATACAAGGCAGTGAATGATTTAATAAATTATGAACTGAACACTAGACAATGTAATAAAGATGCATCACAGTAATGGAAAGTGGCATGTAAATATTAGTGAGAGTTTTTGGAATGTACTCATGAATATCTTTTAACAGATAATATAGTAGTTTTCTATATTAACTACTGATTACAAGACAAATGATAAAATTAACATTCTTGCATCACAGACTGAAACCTTCCCAAAATTTTCAACATTGTCTCAGGAAACTCAACTGACAATGTTAATTTCAGGATATATCAGGAATACTATTCCTGGTGAGCTAGTTTCTATACATATTGGGCTTAAATTGCTAAACCGTGCAAAGCACCATTATATTCTTAAAATCTAACAGCTGCATGAGGAAACTGCATTCTAGCAATACTGCAGTTTGCAATATGTCATTATTTCCTACAGAAGTAACTATTGGAGTCTAACCAGAAAACTAGATAAAACTACAAAACATTAAGCTTAATGGAACAGGATTTATCTGAGATATAAAATACAGAAGTCACGAAACATGACCACTTTAAGAGAAATAAACTAAATACATACAATGTAACTAATGCACTATTTATACCGATTCTGTTACGAGTCCAAGGACAGGCATTAATTGATAGAACTAAGAGACTATGACAGTGAGAGAGATAATTCAGAGAAATTAAAATAATCAAAAAAGCAAACATTTCATGTAATTCCAGTCTTCCATTGGTATACATTAGTTAAAACTGATGAATACCAAGAGCTCTAGATAAACCTCTCTCTATTTGTCATAATTGATCAAAAAGAACATTCCTCACTTGCTGTGTGAGAACAAAGGGGGCTCCATCACAAAGTCCATTGTAATCATCTTGATTCAAAGAAAATACCATAACTCCGGCAAAGAAATGATTGGCCACGTAAGTTGCCTGAAAAAAAAAAAAGCAAAGAAACCATTAAAAATTTTTTGGGGTAAATAGAATAAAGGGCGTAGCTGAATAAGATAGGCAAAACTTCCATTCAGGATTCAAATTTTTATGTTGAAAAGTGTATTGGAAGTGTAAAGGAAACAAGTTTTTCATCAGATTTGAAACAATTTGCCCAGAGTACTTCGCACTAATGGAAAAAAATTTAGTTTTTAACTTTTTATATCAATTTAATTTTCTTAACCACATTACGCCTATGAATCTTGACTTTAATCAGTCTTACAACTTTTTTATAGACTATAACAATGCTTCAAGAATTTTTTCAGGTGTTAATATCCACTTTTGATCCTTACAATCAACAAAGAGGAAAAAATAAGAATAGAAAAACATCTCAAAACATCATAACACCTCAAAATTAACATCTAAAATACCTGTGCTTTAGAATGAACTCTCACTTATTATTCACTTGTTCCAAACATAAATAAACCCAATTATACATACCTTAGATGCTATACTTCTAATATCATCATATGACACCCACTCTTGACCTAAATATGCATACGGAACTTGACTATCCATATCGTACTCATGTGCAGCTCCTTGTTGGGTAAGAAACCAACACACCTCTGGATACGTCACAAAACCATTTGAACCAAGTTTACCAATGTCAGAGACTGGAGCTGACCAACCATGATTGTCTGCATTTACTAATCTGCAAAGCAAAGACAATTATCAAAACGAGTCATTTGTGTAACAGCTACATGCAAATTAAGATAAGGATTTTCCCCGAAAAAACGAGGCAATTCTTGTGCAGAAACACAATAGGAATCAAAATATTGATAACAGGCAATCTGATTGGCAACATATTAGCATTTATCCCAATAGGCATGAATACTACAATTGCTCTCTTATACAAAAAAAAAAAAAAAAAAAAAAAAAATCAGAACTCCTCAAACCATGCCATCAATAGAGAACAAAAATCAAGTTTTCTGTATGTATATTCATCTCTTTATTCAAAGGTACTGGATACTTGACATTTCAAAATTCTTGTTTCCAGGTTTTTAATTGAAATTTTAATTTTCTAGGCTATTTTTCAGAACCATTCTAATTCACAGACACAATCCTGCTCACCTCTCACTGCAAGAAATATTGCTAGGCACATGAAAAGTGGCATAAAATTCTGAATCCACACTGTGTGTGTGTGTATGTGTTTTGAAATTTGAAATTAAATTAATATATTTAATAATATTAGACAGTTTATATTAGCACAGTTTGGGTGGACAGTCCCAGAACATTCCCCTACATTCCCAACTAGTTCCTGTGCGACGTTAATGTCTTTGGTCACGATAAAAACAATGCAAAGTCACCACTTCAGTCAAAACTAGAGGTCATCAACACTTTTCACAACTGAATCACAGGAATTCCATGACCAGGGATGGCAAGACAAAAGCCGGTGAACCATGAAGAGAATGTTTAAATAAACATGCTTCAAACCAATTTTTTGAGCATGGTTCCATTTTTATTTCCCTCACTCTTACAAGTAAATGTAATGTAAATACGTAATTAAAAATTGTATTTCAAAAAACTGAAGAAAAAAGACACAAAAGGATTTACTAATAATTCTTTTAATAATTTATCTGGCATTTTCATATGCCGTTAGTTTAGTTCTTATATTTATATACTGAACAGTTTCGTTACTTATATTGAAGGTATTAAATTATTTCCAAGTGACTGTGATAAAATTGCAATTGAAAGCGTAGCTTGGCAGTCTGTAAGACGCCATGTCCTAGGCATAGATGCCAACATTTTGGCCACCATGCTAAGAGCTTCCTTTCGATATTTTTCGACTGCCACGTTGGCATCTGTACCTAGGATGGGGTGTCTCCCGACAGCAGGGTAGATAGTGGTAAAACATTCTCCTCAAAAGGCTTGCTGATGAAAAATTGAAGTGCAGATAACAAAATTGCTCAAAACATCAACAAGCTACAAAAATTGAACCAAGTGAAGAGTGGTAATTTATATTCTTGTAATTGAAATCCATATGGACAAGTCTGTAAACGATACTTAGGAAAGTATGTACCTCTTTTCACATATGCAGAACAAAGTAAGTTATGTAATTCTGCAAAAAATCGATCTTGAGATTTTGCGGGAATTGCTTGTTTTGAGGCACCCAATAGTGAAAAATAGTTATTTTTTTCAAAACTTCTGCCTGTCCATCCATGGCATTAGCATTAGTATTGCAAACTATTACAACACTAATGCCTAAACCATTCAGAGGATTTTCTCCAAAATGGATATTACCACATCGATCTAGAAGAACTCTACGTCCTGCTAATTTGAAATAGATATCTATTATGATTATACGTAGAGATTATGAGAGGGCACTACATGAATCCTCCACGACACTACTCCACTTTTTTCTAGAAATTTTGTGCTTGAATAGAGAAACCAATACTCATAAAAATGGTGCATGTCCTGCTTTCAGTAAAACCTCTGAAATTTTGACAATTGCAAAGGTTTTTTGAATCCCTCCTACAACTACATTATGAAGATAGTTTCCTTAATGTAGCTATTCTTCAATATTAGAACTTCAAATAATGTTATGTACAATTTTTGAATAAGACAAGTAGATTTTGTGTAATTGTATTATCTAAATCATGATTTAGATAATACAAAAATTAGAGTTTCTTGGAAAAAGCTCCAAAGTTTTTCTTTTGAAAATGACAAAAGTTAATAGTTTTTTAACCTGTCTTGCATCTTCAATATTAACTAGCTACTATTTCTTGATTAAAGTAATATGTTACTAAATATGGATCATTAAATCATTTCATGTACAATTTTTCCAAAATAATAGTAGTTTCATCAAATCACTCTACAGAGAAATTAAATGATGTTTCTTTCCAACATTCAAATCATCTCCTTACATAAAGATGAAATCAATGTTTATTCATTAATAATATATTAATATAGTAAAAAGGGGGAAAAAAAGAGAAAAAATAGAAGGATTGCATGATCTAACTCATTGTGTATGTCAACTTTAACATGAGAAAAAATATACCAGGCAGTCATATTTACTGAAGAGTACAAGTCCTGAGAAAAACAAAGAAGAAAGTGGAAAGGCAACAAAACTGAATATTTTTATTTTCCACTGAAGGCAATTTGTACTTAATAAGTAGAAAGGAATTGTCAACATCACAGAATAAGTACACAGTTTCTGGTAATGCATTTCCCAGTTTTATTGCACTGACAAGCTAGAACATGGACCACACGTTTTCCTCCATGTACCTAGGTACAAAAATTATGAAAGTGTGAGCGAGTCTGCCCATTCTCTAATGTGAAAATAAAAACAAAATTAGCTTATCATGATGACGCATAAGCAAAGCACAATACAGTAAATGACTTCTGTATGTTGAAAACAAAACAAGACATTGTCTTTATGAATATGATAATGTATTCTAGAGATTCATACTGAATACACCATTCTGACAATGCTACACCACATTTTTATACAGAATACATGCTTCATATGATTCTGTGCTGTGAGCAATGATGTCTTTGTGTTCAGAAGCCAAGTTGTATGTTCAAAAAGTATTATTTTTTTTACTCTGGAAACCTTAATTTGACGATTAGAAAAAACATTACTGATAAGGTGTTTGACTGTAAGTAATTGTAAATTTTGACTGTAAACAATACAGAGATTGACATATTTCAGATAAAATAACTGGGAAAGCACCCAATTCTTCTAAATTATGGTAGAAGTCAGATCACTTAATATACCTATATTCCTGGAAATGCATTGACAAATATTGCGAATATGAATTAGTCATCAGGGTGAACTAATGTATGACGAAACTAGGATTAACTGGACTAGCAGAACTTGTGAATCTTTGTAAAGGATATCAAATAATAAATAGATTAAGTCCAAAAATTGTGCTTTGTACAGATCACAGTACATTAACAATGGGATATACAATAAAAACATAGAAAGTTTAAAAGTATTAGTAATTTCAATGTACTCTATTAATTCAGAACACTTGCCAATCAGCACTGCCTTCATATCATTTTTCCCCATGATAAAACCTCCACACTAGTAACAATACCTAAAACATATGCACATTCACTGACGTTTTTTTTCACAGTTCATAGAAGATTCACAAAAACTCACTTAAAAGAATGGCCATATGTAGGAACACCAACAACTATCTTCTCTTTAGGCATTCCCTTCTGGACCCAATACCAAGATGACCAATTGGTGTTTAGAGTAGCCAAAAAGCCTTTTTCACCTGGTCGACGGAAAAGTGGAGCATTTGCTCCTGTGACTGGGAAGTACCAGACATAGAAATGGTAATCGTAAGCCATCAAGTTCACATAGTCAACATGCCTGAAAATAAATTAGATTATCATTAAATTTATGATACATTTTGTAAATAGCAGTAGAAGTCCATGATTTGCTTTTAAATGAGTTTATTCTTCAAGCACATTATTCTTTAAATAGATTAAATGCGCACAAAATTTCATATTCATATTGTACATTTTCCTGATCCCAGATTACCAAAACCTTCATATGTAAAATGTGAACCCAGTAAGGAAAAAAAACTGTACTTTCATGGCAATTATAATTAAGTTCAATTTGTTCTTTACCAAGACCAAGTTACTCATAAACAAAATAGAAACTAAAAGTGCATATGTAAAATGATAAAGAGTATATTCAATAAATAAAAATTATCATCTCACACGGTTAACTGAAGTCTTTAAAACTACTACAATTTCTTTCAAAATAATTATTGACAGAAGTAGTAAACAAGAAAAATGCAACTCTATTTTCCAGTAAAGTTTGAAGAGTTAACAGTAAAATTAGCAGTTAAAACCTTCAATAAGACAAACATGATTTACTTCATTCAATGACAATTACAATATAAAATAAAGGAGTTGCCTGTAGTTAGTTAATGCCTCATTTTACATGGCGAGACTCAGGCCAATCAGGCCTGCTCTTCTATCTGGCCACACAAATTTCGCTACGCTCCTTTCACCATTTGCAGAGACAGAAGGTATCAACTTGGACATAGAAATAGGCGATTTGAATTTAGACCAGAGGTTTTTTTATCTTTAGGCTTGATCTTTTACATGCAATAAATCTACTATATGAGACAGATGAGTTTACTTCCCCTCCGAAAGAAGATATACAAAGGATTTTTTCACCCTTAAAAATCCACGGCTTTGATCAGGTTTGAATCCGCAAATTTGCATACAACAGCCCGATATGCTAAACGTTATACTACCAAACCTGCCTGTATTCCTCTAATAACTAATAAATAAGATAATTAATTGGTTTCAGAAAATAGTTCCACTCAATTTGTTAATTCTCAAACATGCAAACTGTTTTCTCTACCACATTAAAAAACTGGCACAGGAGATGTAATATGAACAAAACAAGTCCCAAGTAGAAAGAATATACTATTCTCAGGGCAATGCTTTTCAATGCCAACACTACAAGCATTCATTTTAAGCATTCTCTACCCACAAACATCAAATAACTGAATGCATACTTGGCCATCTCTTCAACATCATAACTTTGATCAATAATAGATCCAGGGCTACCAACAGCTACACTTAGAAGAAAGGGCTTATGCTGCTCTTCAAACGCTTCCCGGAATTCTCGCAGTAATACATTGAAGTCAATTTTCTCTTGCTTATCTTCCTCTGGCCAAGATGGAAACTCCCAGTCTAAGTCAACACCATCCAAGGAATAGTCTTTTAGAACTTGCAAAACCTGTCTGATGAATCTGAAAATTACAAGCATTCCTCATGAAAACTTCCATATAGTAATAAAACCTCCAAAGTAAAATAAAAAGGGCACTAAAATTAGTTTCTTTTTGTTTTTGGATATTATGTGGAAAAGGAGACCAAAAGCAAATAACACATTTTGCTTCTTTAAATGAAATTCATTTCTCCAGATTAAGCTTTTCTAATTTGAGAAACAGGTTAGTAATCAGTATTCTTCAGTCATCTATAAGCTGTTTTGTTAAAAAATAAGTTCTTCAATATATACATTTAATTATATCAATATCCAATCATTATACATTAAATATTAATGGAAAGCTGAAACCTTTTCCTGTCTTCATGCTTTTTCACCATATCATTAAATCCTCCAGGTGCAGAATATCCACCAATACACAAAAGAACTTTAAGAAGAGGTTTACGAGTTTTCAATGCCACAACTTCCTTAATAACCTGTAAACATAATTTAAAGAAAGAAAATGAATTACATCTCAACACAAATTTCAAGAAAGAAAATATTAAAACAAACTGAACTGCTCCAAACACTGGATGCACTCACTAAACAGGTCAGAACTGGCACCACACAATCTGCACAAATGTCAAGAGGCACAAATACTTTATCAAGCAAAGAATATCATGCAAAATCTGGAGATGAATATGAGAGGATAAAATGTGTGTCAATAACTCTTAAAAGTTATATATATTATTGTGTAGGCACATCACTAAGAATTTTTCTTTAGATTCTATTTCTCATTCAAAGGCAATTCTTGTTGCACACACACAAAAAAGGAAGCTTGGTTCTGTGTTTTCAAATCCTTCTCCACAAAATCATAAAATCGAAATGGGAACACCTCTGGCCATGTAGTGTGTAGTACAACTGCTTCATTCATGCGTGTTCTTCATTAAAGTGCTATAGACACCACAAATTGGTAAAATGTGTTATTATTCTGCTATGCAAAACTCACTATTCAACAATTCATTAAATTAAATTTCATAGCTATGATGATTTTGTTTTTATTTGATAATATTAATTTACAAATTCAGATTTTTTTTTTTTTTTTTTACAAGAATAAATAATTTATTTGAATAAATGTTATATTTTTCAAGATATATTCCCCCTCCCCATCAACACACACACACACACACACACACACACACACATACTCATTAATTGACATTTAAAATACCAGCCTGTAGAATGAATATTTCAGTATGAGCTATTTATGAAAATTTAACATGCTCAATCTATATGAAGAACAGGCAGCATTCCAAATTAAATTCACGAGGCAGATATTTCACGAGTCCACTGAAAAAAATATCCCTAATTACTTAAATTCTATATAAAAGCATAATACTATCAAAACAAACCATAGCAATTTATTGAACATATTCACTCCTTGTGTATGTGAAAACATTGCAATCCTTTTGCATTACGTGTTCATCTTCTGGTTGGCCCAATCATGCCCCATCATGCCCAATCCATCACATATATATATATAAATATGAAATGCCACTAGTATCAAATACACGCAATTATTTCAGCAAGCTTAAGGGCAACATCAAAAGTATAAAAATGCAACAGTGAATAATTGCTGAATTTCTGTAGACTATCTAGTTACTCAGCATATTTATAATTCCAGAAAGACACGAGGATCAACTATTCACAGTGCAGGTGAAAATGAAGAGAATTTTATACATATAAATGAGATCCTATAGATAAACAAGACACCAATCAAAAACATCAAACAGACTTGTGCTATGTGCATGTTGATAAAAAGCTCAGCAAGTACAGGACACGTTGAATTGCATACAACATACCATTACATGGCGACATCCAAATATTACTGAGGGTCAATCTTCCCTGATTCAGAATAAAAATTTAAACTGCCACCTGAATAACACAAGACATACACCATCAGTGTATTGATGAATGAAAAATCATGAGTGCTGACAGATCAAATAATAACTTGAGGCTTGTTTTTTCCAATACTAAATGGCATCCACAAAACATGAAGAACATACATGCAAATCTTCAGAAAGTGCAAAAGCAACAAACATGCAAATTGAATTGCAAATTACAAATCAATTGGATTTCATATCATACAAGCATCCAAAGTAAATTTTGAATGCCCAAAAAACTTAAATCCTACATTGTTTTCTCAAAAATATTTACACAAGAACAAAGCAGTTCTACACGAGAACTTCTTTGATACAAAAAAGGAAGGGATAATAAAGACACAATTTCTAACTGTGACAGAAATAACTCATGAAGTTACGTTCTAATAAGTTATTGTCTATTATTTTCTGATATCAAAAGCCAAAAAGAAATACAGGCTACTAGGTGTGGTATTGCAGAGTAGAGTACTAGCATAACATATAAAAACAGTAATATAATACAATAAAATATAACACATAACATGTGTCAACAATAAAAATACCTCTATAATTGGGAAAGTATGTAGGTAAATAATACAAATAATAGTTATTATAACAAATTGATAAATTTAAAAACACAAAGTACCTAACAACTTGAAGAAGAAAGAAAAAAATTATATTGTGCAGTATTGTGTTACATTCTGCTACTGTGTAATTATAATATAATTCACGGACTTCCTGACTGGATATCTCCCCATATTGGACTTTCCCAGAAGAGTCCAATGCAGGTACAGGAGAAAATGCATGAAATTAATATATAAAAATATGCAGAAAGTCTCAAACATATTTTGGACTTGAAGTTGTAGGCTTCTGCAGCCAGAGTCATGTAAATGATCTTGGCTGTCCGGGTGACACCCGCGTCAAAGGCTGTGTTGCTGACGTTTCAATCATCTTGTCGTGTTCTTGGCAGATCAGCCCTGAGGAAGACCACAGCAAGATGGGTTAAACGTCTGCAACACAACCTTCAATGCAACGTCACCCGGACAACCAAGATCATTTATATTTTGGACTTTCAAAAATTTAGTGATTGGAAAATTCATCAGTATATTTCAAATAGTGCAACTTTCTTCTAAGAGGATTAACTTATTGAAAAAAATTAACACACAATCAAAATATTAAACACATTGTACCTAATATAAATTTCTAATGTTAGGTAAATGCCTAATCATAAGAAATAATGGAATTACATATTAATTCCTTGGGTACATGCTATACTGAATTACGCCCAACATCCATGAGTTCAGTGGTCTTCAACATTTTTTTATGTTCTGAATTATAAATTTGTTGTCAAATTACTAGTTTTATTTACGACAAAACATTGCAACCTCAAACCTTCATGAGAAAACAAATTGTAAGCACAAAACTAAAGCAATATATAAATTGTTTATATTAAATTGTACATTTATATTAAAAATAGTGTTTCCATTAATTAAGTTTACCACTATAAATATTTTATGAAATATATAAAACCCAGAAAGTAATATCCTAATACCATGTTAACATGCTTGTAGTCCACATTACAGTTCAATGGTCCACTTTACAGCACAAATGTAAAAAATTGATACAGTAATTATAAATACTATAAAAAAACTTGAAGCTTTAGCTAATTTCTTTGCCATAAATATTCCCATAGCTTAAGAATGGCTGAATTCCTTATTCTACAGTTTTTACAGTACTATTTTTACAGTTAAAATGGACATGACTAATTATTTTCAATTTGATACTTATTTTGATAGCAATGGAACACAAAAAAAAAAAGTTCGTTAATAATTCATTATGATTTTACAGAACCAAAAAGGGCAGATGCAGAATCCAACACAGCTTCATTTATTTGTATACCAAATTTAATTTTTTCATTGCCAACATTAAATTTCAATGAGTTTAATAATTCAACGATTCTTCTATTCATGTTCTTAATAAAGCATGACTATCAAGAATTCCATTCAAATTTATTGGGAATAACTTTGAAGCTTCTCAAAGAGCGAAGTCCTAACTCATATATTTTCACTTTTCAGCTCCGATGTTTTATAGTAATAACTACAAAAAGAAACCTCTTTCCACAATTAACATAAATGAACCAAACAACATTATTTCACTATTTGTAAGGTATTGTTTAAAAAAATATTTCTTAAATGTCATGCCAAATACAGAACAAGTTTACTTGAAAAGCAAATTAGTATGATAGGAAAGATCTACAGTATTACTTTTTCTCATGCAATTTACAAGCCACAAAAACAATCCTGCAAGTACTAAAACTTATATGAGTAAGAAAATATTAGTAAGATGTAAGAGAAGGTATTCATAAGATGTCAATAAATAAAACCGACTAGCCTACCATCACTGATATGCAAGAACAGGAGGCAGATGCTCCAGTAAATTTGTAACAGTGAACTAATGTAAATTGCACTATAATATCCAATACATACATATCTATACATGATACGTGATACATATCTATTGATTCACAAAAAACATCAAAATCAATAATACAAAAATTGCAGTCTCATCTACGACCACACACATAAAAGATCTTGAGGAGACATATCAAAGTCCTGATGTTCTGGCACAATGCATTTTGATTCCCCTTTGGATATTATGTCTTTAAGAGCAGGGAATACTTAATTGTAGTTTCAGAAATGTTCTGAGGATTTTTTTCTTTCCTCTTCTTGTTGAATGCTTTCTCACTTCAAATAATTTCTTTCTCAGTCCTATTAGAATAGAAGAGAAGACTTAGAAGTCTTCTCTTCTTTTTGTATCTATTTTATTACAAGATCATTATACTATTTACACATAACTCTGATTTTAATGAAATGTCATCTTTACTCTTTTCACTTTAGAACAATGCCGTTTAGTATAGAAATTAATTTTATGTTATGACAAAAGGAAATGACCCATTTTTATGTTGTCGTTTGGTGTTGTTTTTTTTTTGGCATTTTTCGTCGTTTCCATATTTCGATTAATAAGTTATTTCTTACCTCTTTCTGTCATTTCTAAAGCATTTTCACCAATTTTATCTATTTGAATATAATTTTAATGGAACTTGCTTCAAATAATATTTGCAAGATGCAAGAAATTTTCTCTACAGAATTCCTGAGTATCCTATTTGATTTCTTCGCTCAGAAATTGTAATGTCAGCTGTTGTGAGTATGTAATCTAAAGTTCCTGTGGTGCTTATCAGTGCGCCATTGACGATTCAGCTTATTTCGAGATAACTGAAGACAGATTCCTGATAAAGAGCAGTCCAAAACAAAAGTCTGCAAACTCAATTCACTTGAATGAATAGAAGAAGCCTTGATTACATCAGTAACATATCCAAAAGCTTGAGTTCTACATCTGAACTGGTTGATCGCATTTTTTAAATTGTTTTTCTTTGCTTTTAGGGCATTTTAAAAAGATTTTAGGAGTATTTTATTGATCATTTTTGGTGATGTTTTAGGTCATAAAAATCCACCCCCTACGCAACTATTTTCAACAGAATGAACCTCAATGAAATGAACATGTTCGCAGTATTTGGAAAGGCAATAACAGAACAGCACTCCCAAATTAATTTAAAGTTTTTAAAATATATATAGTGTATCCCAAGTTCAAAACTAGCAATTACACTTACCTTCATACAAACATTTTTTAAGCGAATAAAAAAATATTAGAAACTTACATTATACATTAAATTAGAGCAGGTATGATATAGTCCAAGATTTAGAAATGATTCATACTCCCCATGTCAATTATGACATCAAAATTACTTCTATTACCACCAATCCTAAATTACCAAATTCAAGGATTTTCAAACAGACATTTTCTCTTTTTTTTTTATTGTCCATTTTTACACTGAATAACCAAAATTATATAATATATAAACATCACAACAATTTTGGGGAAAGAATCAGCAATATTGTTGCATCAATAATAACAGAATAACTTGTTTGCTGCATGCTATCACTATAAACTATTTAACTTACTACCTCAAAGGTTGAATTTTAACAACACATTTCTCAAAAATTGCAATGTTTCAGAAGAGGGAAAAAAAATGTTGCAAAGATTCCACTACAAGCTAGTATACGCAACAAGTTTCCACCAATTTAATAAATTTCCATTTAATTTCTGTGATACATGTAATTCGCATTCAGTAGACGACTATCTTATCTTTTGGGTGACATTATTAGGCCTATATCAAAACTTTTGAGATGTGCATTGTTAACATTCATCCATTGACCTACTTAAATAACCCATTAACACCAAAAAAAGGAATACAATTTTGTTTTGTAGAATTTGTCTGAGACTATGATTACTGTAATATTACAACTTCTAACCAAGTTGTCAATAAATTTTTGTGTGAATTTTACATTTTCAATTCAGTGGAAAGGTTTCTTTTAATAATCTTTTAATATGGATAAGAGTGTTATTTTACAGAATGCACAATTAAGAGTAAAAATAAGATGTTTAAGAGCGTTAAGGGGGAATGTGGGCAAAAAAAACAAAAAAAATCATTTTTGGTTTTTATTCCCATATTATTTGCTGTCAACTATCTCCTGAAGTTTTGCACCAATCGGGTTGCAGAAAGACCTTCAAAATTTAAATAATATCTCAGCATAGTAAAATGTAAATTTGTTGGATGTCTTTGTAATGAAGATGGAGAAGAGAATGTTGGCAGTGGTTTCAATATAACAGACTTGTAAATCATTTCAGAAGCTATTAGTAAAAATGGCTATTGTGAAAAGAATGATAAACAAACTCTATACTTAGGTAATAATGATAAAGAACAAAACAAATGTTTTGATGAACATTACCTTCCAGAAACAATTCTTCAACATTTGCAAGCAATTTCTCGTAACTTTCATTTTACATGATAAATGTACCATTTTCTCATAAAGTATTTAATGTATAATTTTCATATTTTGTGCATAGTTACAGTAAACTATATAAAGAACAGATTTTGTATGCAACGATTTTTTCAAATACTGCTTACATTCATCTTGGTAATTTTTTAAACTCACAATTTCTTGCATCTAGTAATTATTATTTACATCTATTAATTAACAAATATTCATTAATTAATAACTAATACAGCTATTTCCTAATATTTATTTGTAAGTCAGGAGCAGTTCTATTAAGTTTCAAATTTAAAATGTGATTATTTTTCTGGAAAAGTTTATCTTAACTTCAGTTACACGTTAAACATTAAAAGATTCAAAAGTTCATGTTATCAACAATTTCAACAAAAAGTTTTATTTAATATTTTTTAATATTAACTTCTTCAGACTACAAAATTTCATTGTTCAACATCAAATCCCCGCTGCTTCAAAAATTATAATAGTATATTGTATAAATCCTCCTATCCTCCCTCAAAGCCTTCTACCAGAGTAGAGTGTACAATATTAAATACAAATTCACAGAATCTGACTTAAAAATAAGGAAAATTCCAATCACATCAATAATTGAAAAAAATATATTACATAATTTCATTCTTACAACTCATTTACATACCTCTTACCTGTTTTTCCTTTACTTTAAGTTACTTCTACCTTATGTTTCTGTCATGTTTTATAATTTATATCATGGTTAAGATAAAGTTTGAAATCTGAACAGTATACTAATAGAAAATAAGAAAACCTTGAAGTTTCATTTGCTACCCTAAATTGTGGTCACTCCCACAATTCCCACATTTTGTAACTTATTGCTACTACTAATGATATGATATCCAATAGGTGTCCTCATGCCCACTGTAAACTTTGAATGTCAAGATTTTTCTTTTGCTATCTTAATATTCTGTAATGTGAAGTACCTTGAAAAGAACATGCCTACCAAGGCTCAAAAGATGATTGTGTGATCTGGACTGAGTGCATTTATTATTTTCCAAAGCCTCTCAGACAACTGTCCTCTGACCGAATGAAAAATGCAGACTGGCACATTTAGTAATTTACAGTGCAATGATATGAATGTACTAAGGTTTGAAGTGATAAAATGACCAATACATCCTCATCATCACCAATGATTCCCATTTCGAAAACAAAATAATCAACAGATATTTTGAGTAGTGAAGAACATATAACAATATTTTTTTAACAAAATATAGTCAGCAATTAAAAGTATTTTGTGGATCGTTTAAATCTCCACTTCAACACAACCATAAAAGTGTACAAGTCTAAAAGCAATTTCTTCAACAGAAAAGTATTTTCCCACAAATTATGAAAAAATAATTACCAATATACATAAGGCAATATATTTTCAAAAACAATGGAGCAACAGAGAATACCAGACATCCCACAAGCATTAATCATACCTTAGCATGCATATGTAAAACATTCCTGATGCATCCATTTCTTATTAGATGAACATACATGACTACGAGATATACATTTAGCTTGTGCAATTACAATTACTATGGCTTTAACTAATTTCAAGTTTACTTATGTCAAACTCACCAAGAATGCACTTACCTTTGATATCTCTGGAGTTATTTCACTTAACGATTTGTTGGTTACAGCCAAAGATGCAATGTTTATGTGAGTACAGAGACCAGGATCAATTCTTTCAGGTTTTAAATCGTCCTTATATGGGAAACTGTAATAGCATACCAACTTAAGAACACGAGGTGAGCTAGAAGGAACTGGTGACCGTGCAGGCACATGGATAATGGGATCAATCTTGGAGGAATTCAGTTGCAAAAATGCTTTTTCGTAGCATTTTGCTCTGTGCTTCAGCATGTCCAAAGTCACTAAAAAACATGCATGCAATTGATATAGAAAAGAATTACATGAATTAAAATAAACACTATTTGCTTAATGGCATTACATTTACTTACTAGGTATAGTTTCTGGCACATTCATATGAAGAAAATCTGCTTCTATCACTGGCTGTAATAACCTCCATGATACATATGCTGTAATACATGTCATCAGAAGAGCACCAACCGTAATGACAGCAACCAAAATGTTCTTCTTGGTATTGGATGAGGATCTAAATCAAAATGTAATATTAAATTTCGAGCAAATTCCGAAACCTGGTAAATTTAGGGTTAAGGAACAAATCACTTGCCCATTGTTTTCCAGAAGTAGCTCATATTTAGCTTGTAAAGGAGGCCTGGTAGATGACATATTTCACTTTTGGGTATTTTTACGAAGATTTTTCATAGAAAGACTAAGTGATCATAACCAAAGGGCTCGTTCTGACGAAAGAAAATCCGCAGTATACACCTGCAGTTGCAATGAATAGACATACACAACAAGGATAAACAATTCACACTATTTTAACAATTGTACTGATGTTCTAAAAGAGATACCAATTATCACCGACATCAATTAGAAAAACACAAACCTCACAGAAAATAATTTAAAACAGTAACACGATTATGGCTCGGACAATACATTTGACGGATTTGACAGCACAGCGGATGCCGGATGACATAGACCCTGTGATCATTACCAACATCCACAAATCATATGATCGGCTTGCCAACATAGTACACCAAAGCTAAAACACGGCGGCAACACAAAGATCAAGAATGGAAAGCAGCATTCAGAAAACTTTCGTTACTTTTACCTTCTACGAAGGTTAACACATCATAAAATTTTCTGAAAGACTGCCGATAAAATTAAAACAACAACAAAAACAACAACAACAACAACAACAACAACAATAATAATAATAATAATAATAATAATAATAATAATAATAATAATAATAATAATAATAATAATAATAACAACAACAATAACAACTCAGATCTGATATTGCTTTTCTAGAAGTCTTCTAAAGGAGAAGTCAAAAGGCGCGCATTAGGAGAAAAGTGTCGAGAATTAGCAAGAAATATTGTAAGCATGCGCAGTATAACAACGAAAATGGAAGTATCGCCGATATTCTAGATACTCCGAAACAACAACTCAGCGTCTATTATCAACGTTTGTGACGCTATACTAGAAGCTTGGTAGTTTGTGACGCTTTAGAAGGAAAAAAGACAACCAGGATATTTTTTAAAAAAAACAGATGTTCTACGAGAATCAGAAGAAAGAAGTTCATACAGGAAAGCTGCCACAGAAGTCAGCAGTAGAAAATCACTGGGCCGAAATATGGTCAACAGAGAGCCATTTCCAATCCAATGCGACCTGGCTGGGCGAAGTGTCAAACAACTCAAACAAGATCAAAGGTATGAAAGTTTCTGATACACTGATACTAAAAGCGGTCATTAACAAATTACAGAATTGGAAATGCCCTGGCCCAGATCGGCTTCATAATTTTTGGATCAAAAGATTGACCTGTCTACATGAGAAAATTCTGATGCTGATAAATCACTATCTGAACCATCCTGAAGAATTACCAATGGTTTTGTGCGAGGGTATCATCTTCATGAAGCCAAAAACAAGTGATGCCACAGACCCGGACAGTTTGGACCCATCACTTGCCTCAATGAATTATTTAAAATCATAACTAGCTGTCTAAAGTTATTCACAGAACAACATTGCAAACGAAACAATATTCTCTCGAAGACCCAGAAAGGCTGTTACTAGGGCTTGTTGGGTTGCAAGAAACTGCTTGTGATAGGCAATAGCATCATGTCTCGGGCGTTTGACAAAAAGCGCGATCCTCATACTTGCTTTATTGACTATAAGAAGGCATGCGATATGGTCCCACATTACTGGCTGCTTTATGTTTTAAAAATGTATGGTAATAATCATGCAATCGTAAGCTTTCTGATGTGCTCAATAAATAACTGGCATATGTCATCAAGTAATGAAAGAATCGTCACCAAGACATTGAGAATCCACAGAGGCATCTTCCAGGGTGATAGTCTCAGTCTTTACTGGTTTTGTCTTGCCATGAATTCCCTCTCCCTTTTGTTGGAAAACATGGGAGTAGGATATGAACTGAAAGGCCTAGGGATATATATTATAAGCCACCTATCGTACATAGACGATATCAAGCTGTACCAGGAACCCTACATGGACTTAAGCCGCTCATACATGTCACCGAAAGATTCTCCACCGACATAGGAATGCAATTTGGTATTGAAAAATGTAAAATCCAGAGCATCAGTAAAGGTAAACTAATGAACACAATAGAACATGAAACTATGTCAAGAGAGATTATAACAGCCTTAGAAGCACATGAGCTCTATAAATACCCAGGGATTCATCAAAACAAGTTTGTTGCGCATACTGAAATTAGAGCAAAAATACAACTGGAATTTGGTAATAGAATGAAAAGTATATTCAAAACCTTTCTCAACTCACGAAATCTGGCAGCAGCAATTAATATGTACGCAATACCAATTATTACATTCACATTTGGGGATCATCAAATCTTTGAATTGAATCTTTGAAAAGGCTTATCAGAGTCCAAATAACCCGCTTCCAAATCCATCATCCCAAAAGCTCAATCCAAGGGGTCACACTACCAAGAAAGAGATAGTGTAACCCTTGGAGTGGGAGATCGTGGAATCCTTAAAATCAGCAATATCCATACATAACAGATCATCAGCATGAGACAGTACTTCCGGGCGAAAGCTATATCATCTCATCTATAAAGAGTGTCTCAGGAAGCAGATAATAACTACACGCTGTTATGCCTCAGCCAAGATATAATTGAACTCCAGCAACCATCCTTTGACCGAGAGATAGAGCTATGGAAGCAGAAGGCAATCCACGGTAGATATCCAGCTGTAGTAGCCAATTCCAAAGTCAACGCTGATATGTCGTACAAACGGCTCAGTATTGGATATCCATATCCTGAATCGGAAGAGTTCATGGTTGCAATACAAGATCAAGTAATTGCAACCAAAAACGATTTGAAATACATCATCAAAGATCCAGACGTGCCCTCTGATGATTGTCAGGCCTCTGGTGAATGTAGCGAGACTATTTAGCATATTATCTCAGGATGTAGTGTACTAGCCCCTACTGAGTATAAGAACATGACATGGCGGGACGAATTATCCATGCCGAACTTGTCAAGATATGTTGGTTTAGTACAATGCCATGTATACCATATTACAATTATATCCCGAAAATGTACTTGAAAACAACAATCATAAACTGTATTGGGACCGAAGTGTACTGACAGATCGAACAGTGCACCACAACAGACCTGACATAACTCTCTGCGATAAAAACAGGAAAAAAGTATGGTTTGTGGATATGGTACTCGTCGATACTAGCGATCGTACGACAGTGTATCAGGCGAAGATCCAGAAATACCAAGAATTGGCCCATATCGTGAAAGAACAGTGGAATATTTTAGAAACAAAGACTGTTCCTGTGGTTCTTTCAGCAACAGGCATCATTCCGAAGACCTTAAAGTACTCGCTAGAAACACTTGGAATTAAAAAGAGTGCCGTCATCAGTCTCCAGAAAACTGATTTACTCAGTACGTGCTCATTGGTCAGGAAGTTTCTGGGAAGTAGTGGAAGTTTTTAGGTTCTACAATAGTCCATGTAAATATGTTTCTGAATTGTACACATTGAAATGCATCTATTTATTGTAACTTTAAGAATTTTGTTTATTGATAGGGCCACGCCATCTAATTTATAATATGTATTAAGAATTTGGAAGTCATGCTTTGATAGAGGATATCTGTGTGACTTCTGTCTCAGTACCAGTGAACTGGGCACGATTAAATAATAATAATAATAATAATAATAATAATAATAATAATAATAATAATAATAATAATAATAATAATAATAATTGAATACAAAGCATATACTAGCAACAGTACAAAAAGCAGTCATTCTAGACACCTGTCACATTGTCAGAAAAACTGACACTGATGTGTCTGATATGTTGTGTTAGAGGTCCTGGAAGTAAATGAAGATCTTGCTCGTTACTTGCTCTGAGCCGTACGAGTGAGCCTAGCCACAATGACATCTGTGGCAGGTGAATGTTTCCCCCCGCGTGGGAGAAGTGCATAAGTAATAATAATAATAATAATAATAATAATAATAATAATACAAACAGTCTTTCAGAAAATTTTATGTGTTAACCTTCGTAGGAGGCAAAAGTAGCGAAAATTTTCCAAATGCTGCTTTCCATTATTATTATTATTATTATTATTATTATTATTACTATTATTACTATTATTACTATTATTACTATTATTACTATTATTATTATTATTATTCCAATATTATTTTGACTAGAAATTAAAAACTCCATGCAACGTTCAAGAGGGGAATAGGCACCTTACTGGTCACAAATAAGGAACTATCAGCAGTTTGCAATAGCAATTTCCTACTTATCTAGACCTTGTGACTTCCAGGGAGTTCATGCAATCTCATATTCTCTCTAATAAACCTTAGAAACAGTACCGCATACATCATCTCTGGACAAGTGCGCTAGTACTATGCCACGCCGGAACCCATTCCCATACTGTTCTTTGTGACTCTTTTGCACTGCTTCTGGAGATTTTGCTGACAGCGAAAAACAAATTCAATCGCGCCGTTACTGGTACATTTATTCATTATTTATTTATTTTAGGTCAAAAACAGTTAAGAACTCTGTGACGTGCTTATGGGGAGAAGTGAATTTTGTGCACGTTTTTAAAATTCTGTGATCCCATTCCTAAGTCATATACTAATTGAATTTTAAATACAAAAAAATGAGCGTCGTTTGCAAGGATTGTCAACAAAAGTATTCGCTCCGATGTAAAGAAAATCTATTTTCAATGGCAAATCAGCAATTAATTTGAGCTCTTATCCCTTATCATGTCCTTCGTCAAGGAATAATACTTCATGCAGCGAGAACATGGAGAACGATAATTTGAATAACTATATTTCCCACTGAATTCTAGAAGACGTGCACAGATAATGAAGCTACATTTATGCCCAGAAACAAAACCAGGGGCTATCTCAGCATTTACTCAAAGGATCAGGGAAACTGGACGAAAAACCTGATCGAGATGGGGAATCAAGATACAGTCGTAAACTATACGAACGCGAATACTGTGATCTAATTTTTTCATGAATAATGCAAGCTTTGTCAGAGTTAATGCAAATGAAACGAGAGTTGCTACAACAACATAGTATACTTACTCACATTATTTGTAAGTTATAATTAAAGACATGAATCTCGTGTACTGTTGGGTTTTAATAGATATATGCAAACATACGCTATCAAGTAGCAGACAAATGTGCAAGACTAAAGAAAAATATTAATGAAATAAACACAAAAATACTTTTGGGGGAAAAGAGACCCTCCAACGCATGTCTGTCAAAATCTGGACTAGACATTTATTGTAGCATTTCATAACTTTCTCTACCCTACTGGGACAAACGTTTGCCAACTCATAGTAGTTGTCGTTATATTAGTATATACGTGCACGTACATACTAAACCGAAAAAATCTGGTACCATACACATTACACACCTTACACAATTACCGTACATACCTTAAAGTGTATACAAAGTGCAGTACACATACGATACGCATTTGCATATTCTGTATTGTTCCTTACATGGTGATTATAAATTGAGGAATATCTGATTCAAATTAAACAAATAGACGAGTCGCGTGAGAGAATATAGAGGAAGTGATGTTAACACAGATCACTTTCTATTATAAGAAAAATTGCATTGCTCACCAGATGGAAAAAGGAGAATAACCGATATCAAAACAAAAACGAAGAAGTCTTCAAAGTAGTCTTCTTTCACAGAAATCTATTGAGATTTCGAAAAACGTCATTTGAAGTCATTTGAAGCACTTCCACTTGCAAATGTAATAATGTATACAAATCGATGGAAATTTGCATATTAATGGCCTAATAGATATTTCAAAAAATTACATTTCTGTAATTTTTGAAAAACAAAAAAATACACCAAAATAAAATTTATGTCATATTAAACAGTGTCATTACCACTATTCATTGGAAAAATTTGAAGAAAAAATTTGGAGCCATTTTTGAGGAAATGGCATTTGGGCGTTTCTAAAAATGCGGAATTTTGAGCTCAGTTTTACAGAAAATTGTTGATTTTTCGAGAAACTTTATTTGACATTATTTAAAGCACATGTACTCATAAATATAATAATGTGAAGAAATTGCCTCTAATGTAAATATTATCGACGTGAGAGACAAGTGAAAAACATTTCATTTTTGTAATTTTTGAAAAAACCAAAGAATAGGACAATATGGCGTTTATGTCATCGAATCGGTTTCATTTGGTACTACCCTAACAAATATTTAAAGAAAAAACTTGGAGCCGTTTTTGAGAAAATCTTGTTTTTGTAATTTTTTAAAATTGCAAATATTTCACGCTCTATTGCACGAAACCTACTAAATTTTTTAATGTCTACATGACCTTAATGAAAGAACTTTTTATGGGCAACAAATTTCATTTGAAGGAAAAATCTGTGGCTTCAATTTCATAGTTGTAGAAAGAAGCTGAAAAAGTTCAAACTTTTGCAATTTTCGAAAATTCAGAGTTAAAAGTGAAAAACGAACCTATGCCACCTTTATAAGTGTATTCTACTCATTTCTTACAAAAAATTTAAAGAAAAAATTTGGGGCCGTTTTTGAGAAAATTTTGAAAATGTTCGGGGGACTTCATATAAAGGACCCACAAATTTTAAAGAATGTTTTTCAAAATTTCAAAGCTTCAACAAGAGCTAGATGGACAGGGGCTTCTTCAATTTGGAAAAGATCGTACGTGTGGTTTAGGCGCTAGTAGTGTTCACAGACAGACGGACAGACGAACAGATAGACGGACGGACGGACGTTTTGGGAGGGGAAAAAGAAAATAAACACCACTTTTTCAGTATCAGAGGACCTCAAAACCTATATTTCCGTTGAAACCTCGAAATCAATTTTCCGCAGCATTACGTAACTTTCTCTATACTACGTATATTACTCCTGTATTTACATATGTATACGAGCAAGTAAACTAGAGGTGCTACAGAATGGCACACTGTCTCGTAACAACTTTTTCTAAATTCCTTGGTGTGGTCTAATTTTAAGGTCTTGCTCCATTCTTTGGCCAGCTGTCTTCTATCGTCGCCCAAAGTACTTTTTTTGACATTTTCTCAACGTTTTGCTTTCCTAATATTACAACCGAAATATTACTTCAAGAATATTAAAGAAGAGTAAAACCTCGTTCTAAACAGAAATTTTCATTGAAAAATTTGAAGCTGTTTTGATGAAAATGGCGATTAAGAATTACTGTAAATGCGAAATTTGAAGCTCTTTTTCACAGGAATCTTTTGATTGTTCGGAAAACCTCATTTGAAATCATTTGAAGCACTTTTCTTCACAAATAATGTATACAAATCAATTAATATGGGCATATTAACACCCTTATAGATATTTCAAAAAATTACATTCGTGTAATTTTTGAAAAACAAAAGAATACATCAAAATGAACTTTACGTCATATTAAACAGTGCAATTAGCATTATCAATTGGAAACGTTTTAAAAAAATTGAAGCCATTTTTGAGAAAATGGAGTTTAAGCGTTTCAAAAAATGCGGTATTTTGAGCTCATTTTAACAGAAAACTGTTGAGTTTTCGAAACTTTATATGACATTATGTAAAACACATTTACTCATAAATATAATAATGTGAAGAAATTGTCTTTAATGTAAATATTACTGACGTGAGAGACAAGTCAAAGAAATGACATTTTTGTAATGTTTGAAAAACAAAAGAAAGGGCAATATGGTGTTTATGTCATCGTATAGGGTACATTTAGCATTACCACTACCAAAAATTTGAAGTAAAAATTTGGAGCCGTTTTTGAGAAAATCTTATTTTTGTAATGTTTTTAAAAAATTGCAAATATTGCACACACTTACTAAAATGATAATATTGCACGAAAATTAATATTGCACGAAAATTACTAAAATTTTCAAAATATCTTCATGCGCATAATGAAAGATCTATTCAAGGACAACAAATTTCATTTGTTGTTCATTTTCATCTCTGTCGTCAATTATATAGTTGTAGGAAGACGTCGGAAAAATTCAAACTTTTGCAATTTTCGAAAATTCAGAGTTAACCGTGAAAATCGCTCCAATGTCACCTTTAAAAGTTTAATTTATTCTATTCTTACAAGAAATTTGGAGCTGTTTTTGACCAAATTTTGGAAATGTCCGGGGTCTTCATGTAAATTACCCCCACATTTTAAAGAATGTTTTTCAAAATTTCAAAGCTTCAACTAGAGCCAACTGGACAAGGGTTTCTTCAACTTGGGAAAGGATCGTACGTATGGTTTAGGCGCTAGTAGTGTTCACAGACGGACGGACAGACGGACAGAAGATTGACAGACAGACGGAAAGACGGACAGACAGACGGACAGACAGACAGACAGACAGACAGACAGACGGACAGACAGACAGACAGACAGACAGACAGACAGACGGACAGACAGACGGACAGACAGACGGACAGACAGACGGACAGACGGACAGACGGACAGACGGACAGACGGACAGACGGACAGACGGACAGACGGAGACGACGGACAGACGGACAGACGGACGAACGACGGACAGACGGACAGACGGACAGACGGACAGACGGACAGACGGACAGAACAGACGGACAGACGGACAGACGGACAGACGGACAGACGGACAGACGACGGACAGACGGACAGACGGACAGACGGACAGACGGACAGACGGACAGACGGACAGACGGACAGACGGACAGACGGACAGACGGACAGACGGACAGACGGACAGACGGACAGACGGACAGACGGACAGACAGACAGACAGACGGATGGACAGGCAGACAGACGTACAGACGGACAGACGGACAGACGGACAGACAGACGGACAGACGGACGGACGGACGGACGTTTTGAAAAAAAAAACAATTTTTCTGTATCAGGGGACCCCAAAACGTGAATTTCCGTTAAAATCTCAAAATCGTTTTCCCGCAGTATTACATAACTTTCTCTCCATATATACGTATGTATACGAGAAAGTAGAAATAGCATAATACAAGCTGCAACGGGGGCTTTGGGTAAAAAGAATAAATTTAGGAAAAGTACAGGACTAAGAATATGGAATTAGAATATGAAATTAGAATATGAAAATAGAGAATGCCATAATGGAAAAGAAAAAAACATATGAAGAATATTTACAAAAGAAAACAGAAGAATCTGCAGCAAACTATAAAAAACAGCGTAATTATGCTCGTGAAATAGTAAGGCAAGCCCACCAAGAATCCTGGGATAAACTAATATCCAACATAGAAAACGACATACATAGTAGACACGAAATAGCTTATAAACTTATGAAACAAAATAAAATAGAAAGGAATACGGTACGTCTCGACACTATTGACAAAGAAGAGTGGATATACAAACCTACTATCACTACACAAATCTATGGGTAGAAAAGTTGGAATATGGACCTGAAAATATTAACAACTCAAATAAATTTGGTGGAGGTGGCCCATACCAAGGAGATAATATAACACTTAAAATTACAAGAAGCTATTACCCCAAATGAAAAATAGAAAAGCACCAGGTATGCATGGAGTAAATACAGAACTGATCAAGTATAGGGGATTTCTTCTAGAATTCAGGCTCTTACATCTGATAAATGAATGCTGAAAATCCCAAGAAATACCATCTGCATGTGAACTGTAGAGGTTATATCACTCTATAAAAAAGGAAAAAGGAACTTGTGCGAGAACTATGGGGGAATAAACCTACTAAACACAGCCTATAAGTTATATGCAAGGATTATCAATAATAGATAAAGAAAATTGTGGATGCTTTGTTAATAGATGAACAAAATGGCTTCAAAATTCTAAATAAATATCAAATGATAAGTTGAACTATTCATAGAACTTTAAAAAATAAAACAATGAAAGAAACTAGAATGAAATTTTATAAAGTAATGGCAGCACCATTGCTAACATATGGAAGCGTATCATGGAGTCTAACATCAAAAGAGCAACAACGAATACAAACTGCTGAGATGAAATTCCTAAGGAAAGTGAAAGGTTGCTCGTTATTAGATCAAATAAGAATTGAGAAGATTTGATCTGATCTAAACAGATTTTCCATGAATGACCATATTAAAGAAAATAAACAACGCTGAATACAACATATACGTATAATGGATAATATAAGAATAACAAAATCAATATTATCTTATAAACCTTTAGGAAGAAGAGAAATAGGACGTCCAAGGAAAAGATGGTTGGAGTGAAGACCGAACAAGCTATTAGTCTAATCCCTGATAGTGAAGAAGAAGAGTCGTTTTTTAGCCCTGTTAAGTGAATCGTTTTGACATCTCATAGATAACGTTTACTTTCTCGCCTTACTATGTACTTAGTAAAGAGAAAACATTGTAATGCTGTGGCGAAAATCAGCGATTTTTCGACAAAAAAACTCGTATTGTCGGGTCCTGAAAGCGAAAAAGTGGATAAATCTTGTTCCTATATGTAGCAAATTACTTCCTCCAACAAGTTGAGTAATCAGAATCCACACTGTATGGGCTCTTGCCTATACCGAAAAATTGAACTTTCTCTGTTTGTCCGTCTGTCCGTCTGATCGCCTGTCCCTCTGTATGTTCGCCCGTCTGTGGTCAACGCTAGCTCCTAAATCGTTTAGATGTTTTTCTCCAAAATTGTTTTTCAGCCTCAATAATTTCAAAATTTTCTCAAAAATTCCTCGATGTTTTTTACTGAATTTTGTTCTCTGTTAACGTAAAGGAAGCTTATAAAAACTGCGAAGGTCTCATGTTCATTGAACTCTCTCAATTTTCGAAAATTGCAAACGTTAGAAATAATGGGAGAAAGTACCGTATGTGCTTTTGTAGCACCATGAGTTTCTTGATCATATATACTAGTGTAAAATACAGGCTTGGATGAAGCGCGGAGCGGTTGTTCCGGGCCTCCGCAAATTATTCAAAAATGTAAAGTTTAAAGAAGCTCAAAATAAGGGATCTAGATAGAAAAACAAGGAAAGGAAGCGGCTCAATACAAATCAACAGCTCACTACAAAAAAAATACATACAATACACGGACATATTTTACAAAACATTGCCAGATGACATTAAACGATTAAAATCTGTACACAAGTTTAAGTGCCAAGTAAAATCTTTCTGCTGAATACCTGTTTCTATACAACTATAGATTATACTGAGTATCAAAATGGAAATTAATATTAATTTTAACAATACTATTTCATGTATTAGTTGCTATTTGTACAAAATAATTCTAAAAGACTAAATAAGCCAGTAATAAGAATTGTACTTCGACTTTGGGATCAATGATCCCCTCCTCGATCAGGTTTTTTGTCCAGTTTCCCTGATCCTTTGAGCAAATGCAGATATGGCCTCTTATTTTGCATCTGGGCATAAATGTAGTTCCACTACCTGAGCACGTTTCGTTGACCTCAGTGGGTATTGTAGTTATTCAAATAATCGTTCTGCGTGTTTTCGTAGCAGTAAGTCGATTTCGTCTCGAAGGGCACGATAAGGGGTAACAGCCAAAACGAAAATCGGAAACAGCAATTGAAAAAAGGCTTTAGAAAAGGTAATACCTAAAGTAACAGCTTTTATAGCAAAGCCAAAGGATAACACTCCATCTGCAAACCCAGGTACGTCAGGAATTAATGAAAACTGTGATGTGATGATACTGTATCATGCGAACCAATGCCATCACTAGAAAAGTGCAACACACACATTACAACGCATGAGTTGTCAGTTTTAAATAGAAGCAATAAACCATAGATTTTCGAAGTAAATGTAGTAAATTAAGCAAAAAATTACTGTTATAGACAATTCTAATCATTCTTTGTTTGCTTTGACAGTTACAGAAAAGAGTTCAGCTCAAGATGAGGAAGGTTTGATGATATTTATTTGCGATGTGTTAGTATGACCTACTAAGCCGTCACAAAAACGAGTATTGGATAAAAGTAAGTGAAAATAAGATTGTTGATCTGCAACGTAAATAATTCGAAGAAAAAAATACCACTGCAGTGTTTCTGGTAATTTAGTTCTTTTGAGCAGAGGAATGCAAAGATGAGACTTTCTTGTTGGTGGCTTTGCTTTTCGCCAGGCACAATGGAGGATCATTCGACGGTTGATAGGCAATACGTCTTAAAAGGCAATTTTCTCAAAATGAGATTTTTTCTCATTACTGTGTCACAAAACTGACAAAATTGCGTAACCGTTAGTATTAAGCCCCCACCCCTCTTACAAGTCAGTAGAAATGTATATTCAAATTGTTACGTGGCCATGCCACTTATAAAGATCATCATAATCATCATCATCATCATCATCATCATAATTATTATTATTCTATCCACATTTTTATTTTTTTAACTTTATTTAAGAGCCAAATAGTCTTACGACACTTTATCACATAATAATAATCATTATTGTTAATATTATGAAATACACGCAAAATCATTTACCATTATCTCTCAATGTTTTCAGTTTCTCTCAGGGCTTGAACTCTTTACTTGATGTGTTTTCGCTTGTATGCTGACGAGATTCCCTCCCTTTCTAGTTTTTCTAGGGGAAACGTACGCAATTTTAGCTTCTTCAGAACCTCCTTGAAACAATTAGCAGAACTTATTAATATTTCACTGATTTTTTTCTTCTTACCTTTCTTTCTACAGTTCCTTTCATCCCGATTCTTTCCCGATTTCCTATCAAACTCGTCCTCTCTCGCTTTCACTCCTGTCATCCACGTGAAAACCTGTATCCAAATTGCGTGCGTATTTTTCATTGAATGACTTCCTTTATTATGTATTATTGTAATATAAATTTTGAAAGTGGTCAGGCGGAAGAGCAGGCTAAATGGTCTGAGCCTCGCCACCAATAAAGACATTTATTATTATTATTATTATTATTATTATTATTATTATTATTATTATTATTATTATTATTATTATTATTATTATTATTCACACTTTCTCTGCTTTATCGGGAAAATATATCACCTGTCCAATTGATGTTATAGGACTAGGCTCGGACTGCGCAGGAAGGAAATTCATCCTGACCTACATGAATGTCACGCATTTAGGAATTTCCTGACAATATGACGTTTGAAGAAGGGTGACTTTCTGGGCTTCATCAAAGATATTTTTGATATCTAAATTTTTCAGATTTCTTTTAATGTTCCTGGTGACGACTCCTTCAACGGATATAAACATGGGGATACGGGAGATTTCATGCAACTTCCAAATGTTTTTTAATTCAGTTGCCTATTTTCTGAATTTTTTCTGCTTCGGTCTTCCGCAGGTTGTGAGTTAAAGGGATTACAACATCGATTATAGAGGCTGTTTTCTTTTCTTTGTCTATTATGAGGATGTCAGGGCGGTTATGATCAACCGTTTTATCCGTCTTAATAGGCCGATCCCAGTATAAGATGTGCGTCTTCGTCTCGAGCACAGCATCTGGTTCATACTTATAGTATGCTGGAGCAATATTCCCCAACATTCCAAGTTTCATTCCCAGTTCTCGGTGAATGAGTTTTGCCACTTGGTTATGTCTGCCTCAATAGGCACTCTCTGACAAAGTACTGCATCCAGTCATTATGTGCTCGATAGACTCTCCGTTGTTACCACATCTTCTACATTTGTCGATGTTATTTGTTTTTAAAATGTTTTTCATAGTTTTTAGTTCTTATTACTCTATCCTGAATTGCTGCTACAAAACCCTCAGTTTCCGGGTACAAGTAACCATTGCTCAACCACTTTAAGGACGCAGATTTGTCAATCATAGGGTCAAACAGAGAATTTGATATATAAAAATATGAAGTAGCCCTCAACCACCTTCTCTTCTTGGTAAATACAAACGGATCACAGAAGACTTAGGGTGTAGACATCTGAATTTTGTAAGCCCTCTAATAAGTCTATCCAGTGAATTTAGATCCTCATCAGACCATTTTACTACACCAAAACTGTATATCAGCGTAGGCCGTAATTATCTTTTTCCCAGCTAGCTTCGTATTCAGTATTTTGGTTACCCTCTTCTTGTACTTCTCGGTAAACTCATGTTTAATTTCGCTGTGATCAAGTTTCATATTCTGCTGTATTACGAGGTATTTGTAAGCAGCATCAGGTTGCAGCTCTTCTATGCCTTGGAAATTTTTATCCAACTTTTCTGCTTTACCTTTCCGTATTACTATTATTATTATTATTATTATTATTATTATTATTATTATTATTATTATTATTATTATTATTATTATTATTATTAAGGTCGTGGGTAGATATGAGAAACAATTTTATCTTAACTATGAAATTGTTTTGGTTACCATTAAAACATCTTATGATTTCCAGCGTTTTAAGTAATTATCGAGAGCCCAAATTGGATCTTAGGATAAGAAAGTTGGTTCTAAAGACATAAATTGTGCTTCGTATAAGATTATTTCGGTTTTAATTTTTGCAAGTGGTTAAGGTAATGAACTTTCCTGCTTCTCTCTGCTAAAAGAGACAATATCTCGGTTATTTTAAGTACAGTATATGTACTGACAGTTGTCAGAATGTAAATCGCAAGTTTATTTCTTCTTAAGTTTCGCTAAACGCTTACCCTCAAAAGAATTTTCAAATTTCCTGCGTACCATTGAAGTAAAAACTATGCCCACAACTGGGAAAATATTCTTAGTAATAAATTCTTTAATTGAAATTATTATTGCACTGAACGAAATAACGATGAATGGAAAGTTTTTGTCTTTCCTGTAAATTTTGTGTTTTGGTAGATAAGACGTTTTGCCTATCAACTATTTATTTCGTTTTGTTGACAAACTGTTTGGATTACGTAATCGTCATTATCTAAAGTTGAGTTTTGCGATGTCAGTCATGGACAAAATACTTTCTCCTACTGAAGAGGAAAGTTTGATATTTTGTTTTTATTTTTTCATATAAATCTAGATTTTTTTCCAAATTTAATGACTTTTGTACATGTGGACGTGAGAATAAGAGAAAGGTCACTGTCTGAGATTTCGTAAATATTTCGTTTGTTATTTCCCTTGAAGAAAAAACTCAGAGTGTACCCTTTCTTTTTTTCGCAAATATCTCTAAAAAGGAGGAATAAATTCATCAGAGGAATAAATTAAGTTGAACGTGGCTGAAAGTCCATAGCATTATCAACTAAATACATTTTCATTCATTCCAATAGTACAGTTAGGCTCAGAGTAATTAAAGGTCAAAATAATTGTTACTTGAAGTTTTCTAGAAGTAGGCAACGATGCATCTGGATACAGATGCCCGTAGCACAATGGTGGTATAGAGAGATTACTAAAAGAAGGGACCGCTTTAACAGCTACTACTTCACCACTGCTGGCCACATAACTGCAGGTTATGCCCATGCACTCAATTTGTCAGTGCGTTCGTTTACAGTTAGCTCATTTGTAAATGGCTTTATCACTCTCTTGCAATGTCATTGCCCTGTATGACCTTCATTTGTTTCCCGACGTGTCAAAGTGGTCCCTTTTTAGAGTTACTCCTCTACAGCATAGATGATTGTAACAAACAAGGCAGGGGGCAATAGGAGATGCAGAAGTTGTTGGGGAAGAGCAGTGTAAAGAGGGACAGAGTTGAGCTGGGCGGGTGGGATGAGGCTGGGTGAGATTGGGCGGGAGGGGGAAGGTACGGGATTCACCAGGCTGGATGAAGGCGGTAAAGGTCAGAGTAGGGCGGGCTGAAACTACGAATAGAAAATATTCCTTTTCCTGTCGACTAGATGATTGTGATGAATAAATACTCGGACAACACAGGGTGCTTCAGTTTGTACTACATACAATTTTCTCGAAAAGTAGAAATCGCATCAAACATTTTCCTTCAAAGGCATTATTTTGAACATCTTTCTGAATTGAAAATCAAACTTAGACGCAAAGTAATAGGAATAAACAGGGAAGGGATGAATCATAGTATCCACACGGGGACAGTTCCGGGCTCGTCACAAGGGGTAATCCGATCATATAAATACCCCGAACAATTAGGGTGTCTCAGAATAAATTACACTAACTTACAGAGTATGTGGCATTTGCTCCTGAGGTTTAGGCAACTCCGTATGCGCAGATGTTCGGCAGGTACGTGAATTACCTTGCATTCGGTGTTGCCTAAACTTCAGAGGCATATGCCACTTATATAAATGGATACAAATCTGTTGTAGGCAATTTCCCACAACATGACCATTGGCAAAGAGTTATCATTTTCGACCCCTCTACACGTCCTAGAATTTTTTAGCATTTGATTTGCTTCACTTTATTTTCTCCAAAAGACATGTATGTGACATGTAGGGAAGAAGTACAATAATCTATTCTGAGACTCCTGCATATACAAGAGTAATATATATTAATATATAACACATCACCCGGACCTTACAGGGCAAAAAATAAAAATGCCTCATCCACGTAATTTGTTTCATTTGAATAAGTTACTATTTTCTCAGTTTATAACAACAAATGTACGGGACACTCCAGAATATGCAAATGCACATTTGTGTACTGCATGCGATCCAATATTTCGAGTGAATGGTAATTTGAAAATTTGTTGCAATATTATTATTTTGTTGCACTTATTTTTGTTAGTTTTTATTTAGTAATAATTAAATAGAAAACATTTTTTTTACTCGTAAGGAAATTTTACGCATTAATGGATGAACATCTTCCTTTTTTACGTCTTTGCACTTCTCGATGTCTTCAGACTTCCCTCCTTTGTTTAGAATGTGTTCTCCAGATGCAGCCACCGTTGTACTATCAGTCACCCCACCTACTGCGCCATTGTAGCTCGTGAACACACACCGGCCAAGGTAATACTGTATTAACAAGCGTAGCTTACTCATCGCACTTAAGTCTTGTATTGGAGGCAGGGAGACAACCCACATCTAGATGGCTCTGCAGCTGTGACCCTAGGCCAGTACGTCGCGAAAATGGTCTCACCCGCGCCCACACAACATATCGGGGAAGGGAAAGTAATTACGTGGAGGATTTTAGAAAAAGGGTGATACACGGTCAATTCTATTTTATCTTACTTTCCATGGCGAGGCTAAGGCCATCAGGCTCCTGTTCCTTCAGTGCAAATTTCGCAATGTAGCAGCGAAAGAAGGTATCATTCGGGCAACGAAATGGGCGATTTGAACTTAGCTCAGAGACTTCTTTTAGGTTTGGGGATATATAATAATCTACAACATGGGACAGCTGTATTTAGTTCCCCTCCGAAGGAAGGCGTAACACAGTTTTTTCGCCCTTAAAAGTCTATTGCTCCGATTGGGTTTGAAACCATGAAACTTTGGTATAACAATATTAAACAACGAACTTAAACCTTCAACATCTAACTCAAAGAGTAGAAATACCGTACTGACACGAAAGGACGTTATTTACTTATCTTTCCAATTCTTTGCCAATTGAGCATGTGGTCCCGCAAGGTTCGGTCGTATCCTCTTTCTGTTATACGTTGTAGATATGCCCTCGTCTAATAAAAATGGAAGAACAGTTCTGTTTGCCGATGAAACGAATGTTCTTTGCAAAAAAGAAACAATAAATAGTACAATTTCAGAAGTTTCAATTTGTTTTTGTAATAACAAATCAATAGTTAACGAAGGATAAACTGTTTCAATGAATTTTTGCATTTCAAATCGGCAATCGCATGCCCCATTGAAAATGAATAATATGCAATTAGCTGATGTTACATTAACAACATTTCTAAGTCTCTCAATTCAGTCAAACCTGAAATGGAATGTACATGTTTCCGAATTAAAGACTAAATTAAGTTCATTACGCATTCAGAATTCTTTCAAATTCTGTCAGCCTTCATGCAGCACGTTGCGTGTATTTTGCAAATGTACTACATTCCCGCCTGAGATATGACATAATTTTCTGGGGAAGGTCATCCTGTAGTACCCAAATCTTTAGATTGCAAAAGTAAATTATTCGAATAATGAAAAATGCTATCCACGTGATTCCTGCAAGCCTCTTTTCATTGAGCTTGGAATCTTACCGTTACCTTGCCTATTTATTTACGAATCTGTAATATTTGTCAAAACTGACTTCCTGAACGGTGGGTACGTATTTTCATGCAATACTGATATTTATAATTACAACATACGTCGTACAAATCACATTCATCAAGTATCAATATCAACAGCTCACTACAAGAAATCCACATACATGTATGTTACTTTACCAGATGAATTTAAACATTTAAAGTCGGTACACAAATTTAAGTTAAAAGTAAAATCGTTCCTGCTACATAACTGTTTCTATACAATTAGTGACTATAGGGTTAATCTATTTTAAGTGGTCCAGCACTGGTCGCTCGACCATCTCGAAAAAAATTCATATTTTGTACATAAATTTTCTTTTTTATGGCTGTTGAAAATCATCTTTAATTTATTTTTATTGTATCTGGTTTACAAATGGCCGCCATTTTTGTTTTAGGTCATGCGCCATTTTTTGCGTTTGTAGACATTTATTCTTTTCTAAATTGCTCAGCTCTATGTAGTTTTAGCATTCTAGAATAAAAAGCATTGGTTTTAGTATACCGTGGCCTACAAATCTAAGTTTTGTTTATCTACCATCTATGTTTTTATTTGAAAAATATTTACAACCAAATCTATGGAACGAAAATGAACCACGTGCGATTTTCAGAGAGTAATTTCTCAAAGAAGGAATAGAATCTCAGCCATAGTTTTTTCTGTTCTTTTACACATAACAGCATAGTTGCTGTTGGTAAAATATCATTGGTAAGTAATGTACCCTTTGAAAATTATACCCTCTTAAAAATTGGAATTTTGGATTATTTCCAATTTTTCAACTGTAATTTCTTTCTTGGAGGACTAGATAAAAATCTGAAAATTGCACACACACTAGATCGCTATAATACCAAACTTTATTAGAAATTTCAAATTTTAATTATAACTCGAAGTATTTTTTTAATTGTAAATTTTTGCAATAAAGGCTTTATTTCCACATTGAGGATACGTTGTGACATGTAGTAATCCTATAATTTTGAAGCTATTTTAAACTAAAATCTATTTTGATTGAAAATAATTAATTATACTTTATTATTAATAAACAAGTTGCCTAATATATTTTTAATATTACTTTACTTTAAAAACAAACTTACATCTTAACATCTATGTTTGTAATTGAAAATACGGCCATTTTGATGTTAAAATATGAACCGGATAATACACAAATAGTTTATAAAAGATACCAAATAAATAAATTCATAGTTTTGTTTATTTTTTCGTGTTTAAATTTGCCATACTGCTTATTATTTCTGAACGTTTCTTCAGAGATACGGACAATTGCACAGTACTACTTAGGTACAAATAAAACGCGACTGGGTCAACAAACAATGCAAGATATTGTGGCACGTCGACGATCGCCAATATTTCTCAGAAATTGGGATTAAAGATCACGAAACGCGGCGTCAGTGATACATTTCACACCTAAAGTTGAAAATGATCTCAGGCGCGCCGGACTGCGACCTTCCTTATTCGACCGTACCTTCACGTAGCGCATCTCGAATCGAAAGCACTCATGGAGGATGTAAGAACGACAACACTCAGAGGAATGAATAGTGTAGGAAAAAATTCTGATTTTTTAAAAAATACTTCTTCTCATAAAAATATGTAAGAAAACTGATTCAATAAAAAAATACTTTGTGAAAATAGCAAAATATGTAATACAGTACTAAATTTATAAAAAGACGTAACTAAAAAATGGATATATTGTTAGTACGGCGACGATTTGCCAAGATTACAATTTTGAGAAGGGTAAGTACAAAGACAAAAAATATGCAATCAGATAAAAATCCGATTTCTCTACACAAAACACAAGCAACGTCTCTGCCCAAGGCGGAATTCGAACTCGTTGCCCTCCGAACCGAGACTACCCAGGTGCATCCGCCTCAACGATTTGGGTACACAGAGTTCGCCGTCTCTACGCACTGGTGAGTGAGTTTCGATATGAGATTCTGTCCCTAGACGCGACGTTCCTTGTAGTTCTATTTACGGGATCTGACTCGGCGGATTCAGAGTTTTGGGTGTAAAGAACGAGTTCACGCCGGAGCTTCAACAGCGCTCTGGCACGGCGCTTGCACCAGCCGCGCAACACCAGCCAAGATATTTACAGGGATGGACACAATAATGGAAACACCCAAATTCTTAGATTGTAGTTCATCTAGAGATAGATATCTTACTTATGAAACTCCCTTTGTAGTGTTTGGGTCACTACCGGGTTTGTGAGTACGACAGCTACTTCAGCTGACCCAGTTTTGCAGTTGTCATCTTATTTTTCGCCACAATCTTACACCAAGTTTATCTGCATCGATCACCCTACACACTATTCCATCGCCCTTGGTGTTTAGTGAATTTTTTCTTTTCTTTTTCGAATGTTCTGTATTAGGAGCGTAAAACCTTGGATTCTATGCCATTGAAACACCAAAACACTTCGACTACCTTGGTTACAGAAGCAATCACTGTACAGGTTCTAATAATTTGCCCACGTTGTAATTCTTGGTGTGAATCATTGATGATGGTAATGAATCATTCCCAACAGCATAAATGCCTTCATAACGACTTAAGTTTGCAACGTATTAGGGAGTTTATACACGCGGTACACGTGGTCAAATACGTCAGCGGCAGTAACAAACTTCTCTGGAAGAAACATTTCAAATCAGGTAAGCATTTTACGATGTGTTTCAGTATTTTTACCACAGCAGGTCATTGGTCCTATTCCTCTTTCTCCTCTCGGCGCTTCTGGAAGTTCCCTGACCGCCATTCGCCCCGCGGAGGTGCTCGGCCCGAGGGATAAGGAGTAACGTCAGGCCCTAGGATAGCAGGCTGCACCCGGTACCCAGCTCCGTGGCCCACGAATCTCAATAGTTCCAATTGAGCTCAACAGATTCAATGAAGACCAAGTCCCGTCATTTTTATTATAATTAATAATTTCAACATGAATTTTTATTTTCAATTAAAAGTCAAAATTAAAATTCACGCTCAGATTATTGAGCGCATTGCGCCATGTTCTGACGTAATTCTTCACACCTGCTGCAATCCGGGAAAGCGGACGAAGAGCAGTAGTGAACAATGCAGCACCGATGGATGTAATAAGTCTTATCTAAATAAGTCAATAGATAATCGTTTGTAAAAAAATAATAATATACATTTATACACGTCAGTAGATTTTTTATAAGTCCTTTACTTACATTTACACGCCTTTGTACGGAGACCTGGATTTTCTCTCGGTGGCTCTGAATATCGCAAGCGTGCACTGATGTCCTGGCTTCCGAACCGGCGGTTTGGAATAGTCGAGACTACCGATCAAGCAACTCCGCGAAAAACTCACTTTTCGCAGTTTCCTTCCATACGGATTTTTGCTACTGTGGGGAGGGGGTTGGCAGGGGGGCTGCTGTGCCATTGCAGCACGGAGTAAACAGTTGGCTCACGACATGTGGGCTCAGCATTTTGAATCATCCCTAGAGCTTTCTTTCTCGAAGATTGCATTCTTCTATCGTTCGTGCCCCTTTTGGTGAGTGACGTGTTGTATAGGGTTGACTGCTAAGGGCTCGTGTTCGTGCTCCGGCGGCGGGATCGCAGTTGCGAGGACATAATTCGGTACGTATGCGGAGGTCTCGCAGCGACCTTTTCTGTACATTTGTAAGCTCAGGACATAATTCCGTTCGCGCGTGATTGTCGTATTTTGGTTTTTATGCTGTTCAAATTACGGATGTGACGTGAGTCACCGCGCAATCGATTCTGGCCTCAGAATTTAATGGTTTCCGCTCAAGTAATGAGTTTAAGGGCCGTGAAACCGCTCCAGTTTGTATCGTGGGAATATGAAATTTGTTTCGGCGCGCAAAACTGCGTACGTTACAGAAACCGGAAAAAAAATAACTGAAACTTCGCAATCGGTCCTTTTCGCGATGTCAATTATTCCCGGATTTTTAGTTAGGTAGATTTCCGATTCTTTTGGGGCGTATAGGCAGTACATCTCATAGCATTCAATTTGGCCCCGCCGTTTAGGTTCGTACCGTGTCACCCTCGCCTCAGCCTACTGGAGCCCCTAAAATGAAAACTTTAGTACCTAACGCGAGAATCGCGCCACAGGCACTGTCGATTTGCTGATTTAGGCATTAAACAGATGCAACTGTAAGTCGGTCAACCATCCAAACCCTCACCACGATCTCCTCCAGAGACGACAAGGCGTCAAACCAGGACGTCACTTCGAGCTGGGGAATGTCGTGTTATAATACACTAGGAGCACCTCCTTCTCAGCTTGCCGCACGATACAAATAAATAAAATCAAAAATAAATAAAAGTCAGGTCAATCCAAGGCGGAGATAGACTATAGGCAGAATTCATTCCTTTTCCTGTCAGAATAGATGAACAGGATAAATTAATACTCGGACAAGTAAAATTAAATTCGGCTTTAAATTCCCCGTGCGATTAAATCGCACGGTTTTTCACTAGTAGAGAGATATGCAGTTTGCTCACTTGTAAATGGCTTCGAAACTATCTTTTGCAATGTCATCATTCGACATTACATTCCTTGGGTTCTCGATCTTTCACACTCGTGCCTTCTTAAACTAACTTCTCTACACGGAGGTGACAAAAGTCATGGGATAGCAATATGCAAATATACAGGTGGCAGTAGTATCACGTACAAAATGTATAAAAGGGCAGTACCTTGGCAGAGCTTTCATTTGTACTCAAGTGATTCATGTGAAAAGGTTTCTGATGTGATTATGATCGCATGATGGGAATTAACAGATTTTGAACACGGAATGGTAGTTAAGGCTAGACGCATGGGACATTCCATTTCGGAAATCGTTTGGTAATTCAATATTCCGTGATCCATAGTGTCAAGAGTGTGCCTAGAATACCTAATTTCAGGTATACATGAGCTACTATAGCGCAGTGATTACACCTCTCGATCAATTAGCATGCAGAGTTCATCACGTGCTTCTTTTTCTCTCTCTAAAAAGAGAATCATTATTTCTAAGATAAACTATATTGTTTATATTAGTAGTATGTTGAACGATTTTCCTGGAAGAACAGATTGTGTTATAAATGCATCGATCGATGAAGATGTGAAACTTTTCTAGGATTGGGATGTCGAATTGAAGAAACGTCGCCCAAAAAGGAAACACTGCCTCGAGGATTACATAAAAATTAAGAGGCTAAATTAATTGATCAAATAATCAAAGAAAAGAAAACACAATAGACTGCATGCATAGTGAAATAAATGGAAGATTTGAATTATTGATTGATATGGATAGCAGGTTTGGTT
>BLKR01010268.1:0-62394 GCA_011170035.1 Teleogryllus occipitalis
AGAAATTATTTTAGAAATATTTTAAAAATAATTTCTGAGATTGTTGGATCATTAAAATTTAACATGAGTACAATATGCAGTTTTCAATTCTGTTGAATTTTTTCAGTTTTTTTGGATTGGTAATGAAACTCAAAAAATAAAATCTTTACTGAAAACGAATTGGAAATCATTTTCTCACATTAATCATTTGAATTTAAAGATCTGTACATGTATGTTTCGAGAATCATTAAAATAGATAAATGTAAAAAGTAATTTTAACAACTGCCTTTGTAACAGCTAGATCCATGTCTAAAGGACCCCTTAGTATGACCAAAATATGGTACCCCAATAATATTATACTAATATTAAACACAGTATTAAAAGTTAATACAATATAAATATAAACTGGAAAACTTCCAAGTAATAAAATTAAAATTAAAATATTAAATTATGAACTAATATAACTCTTTTTAAAAATATTGGGGGTCCCTAAGTAACTTGCAGAGAGTGCTAATACATATTATTCTATCCCTGGAAATTATCAAATTAGTCTGTGTCTGACAAATCGCTGCTCGAAGTGCAAAATTGTCTGGGCCCGTGGGACCCAACACACTGATCAGGGCGGGTGGGTGCACTTCTATTTGCAAGTTCTTTATGTATCTAGGGCGTTAAGTAGTTGTTTTTGCCCCGAGGGCGACTTGCAAATCCGAGGGCCTCTGGCCCAAGGAGTTGGAAGTCGCCTGAGGTGCAAAAACATTTAGTAACGCCCGTGGCCGACACAAAATATTATGGTTTACTAGATCGTTGCTGAATAAAATGAGAATTCTAAATATTTTTTAAATCATTTAAATAACGGTTTTTTATGCTTAAGTCAAAAGACGCATTGTAATCGTCATTTGCCAATATGGCGTCAGATAAACAAAACAGAGTGTCTATCTAATTACTATTGCATAATCGTTAATGGACTGTTTTTTTACAAAATGAAAGAATATTGTGAAGTTCTGCGGAAATTCAAATGCTAACAAAGCTACAGACAATGGTTTCCAGTAAAATCTTCATAAATATATTATAATAAACCCTCTTTTATTCACGCCCCGCGTTGGGCTCCAATATAATAATCCCTCGTTCTACTGCCAATATAATAATTTTCTTTTCTTTCTGCCACTGTAATACTTTCCTATTTTTATTTTTATTTTTTAAACACATCTGGGCGCCTTGTCATTAACACACATACCCTTCCTTAAACCTACCTTAGCTTTTGTAATTGCCCGTTAGCTAGCTAAATTTATACAACTTCTAAATTCTCCCCGGGCGTGACTATATGATTGCCCTATACAGGGCTACAAACGAGGTACTTATGCACACGTGCATGGGTCTGCATCTAAATACTTTAATCACAACATTCTCTAATGGTTATTGATGAACCCGAATGTATTCATCTTAATTTATTTACTACTTTTGGATGGTTTCTTTCCTCAAATAATCAACATATCAAATACATCTGAAAAAATAATGCCCTCTGATGGCACAAAAAATACACATAACAGACAACAATACGTTTAAAATTAAAACTCAACAAATAAACAATAACCATTCACACTGAAAATTATTAAAAAAAATATACACTCATTCACTCCGAATGCGCATTCTGTCGTTAGATTTGTTGACCCTCTTATCTTGATGAACAAAACTTGATCTTCGACACATGCTTTTGAAGAAAAAAAGAAAAACGAACAAATATCCATGCATCACTTCCCTTTCTGCCGGACAAATGCTGTGACACGCGGCGCACGTCACGCGTCGCCGTCCACCGATTCGTACACTCCCCGTGTACGACGAGAGCACGCTCCAGCTTCCACCAGCTCCAAGACCATATGTTCCGTCAACTCGCACTGCTGAGCAAACACTGCGAAGCGTTCTGCGGTAAAACGCGAAGTTTCCACCACGTTTAAAGTTCCCGCGGCGAAGAAATACTATTGATTTCATGAATACTGGTGAAAAGAATCTTTTAAATTTCCCGCGGTGAAGAAATACTATTGGATTACGCGAACTAAACGAAACTGCTTTGTTCGTCTTTCGATTACTATCCGAAGCATGTTGAATTCCGTATCATGAAATTTATAACACAAAATGTCCGCGACCGTTGCTTCACATTGCAATCGCGTAAAATCAGTCTTCGCGTTGCGTTCACCCGTAAAATATTGTTCCTATTTCTAAATCCGTTCATCCGCTCACTCCATCAGTTTTGTTCACTTGAAAATATAAACAAAAATATTTTCAAAACATTTTTCTAACACGGAGCTCGCTTCTTCACCAACCATACAACACTGCACTTTTTCTCCTCTCTCGAGCATTGTTATCCTCTATCCTATATAGATTTTTCTTGAACAAGCGCCGATCGCTCGCCCGTGGCCACAAACAAGATTACAGAATTTCCCGTTTATAAGCGTTTTTATGCCTCGCTACTGGTTCTCAATATTGTCTATTGTTTCTCCGATAATTACAGCGATCTCTATTTTTCCTTTCGATGTCTTATTTTATTAAATCTCATCGTTTTTAGTTCGTTCACTGTCATGACGTTAGCCGTGACGTCACTACGATGCGTCACTTGTTTCACACATATTTCAATTATACTTTTAATTTTAATTCATTTTCTAGACGTTTCCCAAAATCGTGATTACTTTCGAAATTGTTCATAAATTTCGCCCTGTCGTTCTCTAAAGTTCCAGCTCGATTCCTTCAAGCGTTTCTGTAATATTCATTAAAAAACATGTTTGCCCTCAACTTTAACCTAGCAACAATGGTCTCCATGTTCACGCATTTTAACTTAAGTACGATTACGATTATTTTCGAAATTTTGTGAACCCCTTGCCCGATTTTGCTGATTGTTCTGTCTAACAATTCTAAATATTATGCTTTATTGAATGTTTATATTAAATTTGACTTTCGTCCGCGCATTCGGTTAATTTAGAAAAAAATGTTTGCGCGCGGCGCTGCCGTCTTCTGTCTTTTTGATTATAAATCTTAACATTTTATTGGAAAGTTTTTATTCTCTGGAACACTAAATTACCGAAATGATCGCAAATCATTACAATATGAAAATGTTTATGGTGTATTTGAGAGTTATATAACCGTGTGAATAACTGTGTGAATTGCGCTGATGAAACAGTACTTTTAGGTTACTTGCCTCTTTTACCAAAAGTTATTTAGAATATTTCATAACATCAAAAAACAACATTTCGAGGATGTTAGCCAATGTGCCTTATACATCGTATTACTATGAGTAGCACTGCTACTCAAGAAGCATGTCTAAAAAAGGCGACACTTTACAGTGAAATATGAGTGAGTGGTGGCAATTATAAATTCACGGGAACGTTCCAAAATTGTAATTTTCATATCAATTAACCAAATAAGTTTTATGACGAGTTATTTTACTTATTTGATCATTACACTATTTATTTGCTTGCATCTTAATTTTAATAAATCGAATTCATACAAATGTATGTGTTGTGTTGGTGTTAGAGAGGACCATAAAATACTCAAAAGATCCGAGGGCATAGAGGATCATAAAGGATGCAAGGGTTTTAACAATACCATTACGTGTTTAGTTTGAGGTCCGTAAACACACAACAATGAACTAGTAAGCCATAATAGTTATTTATGTATCTAGGGCGTTAAGAGAATGTTTTTGCCCCAAGGGTGATTTACAAACCTGAGGGCCTCTTGCTCGAGGGATTGGAAGTCCCCTGTGGGGCAAAAACATCTAGTAACGCTCGAGGTACACGCAAGACTGTAAGGTTTACTAGTTCGTTGCTAAATCAACCGGAAATTCGAAACATTTGATCATTTTTCTTACATCTGAAGTGAAAAGACGCATTGTAATAATCATTTGTCAAAATCTCGAGAAATATATGAAAATGATTATAGTGTATTTGCGAGTTATATGGAAAATAAGCGTGAATTGCGCTGATGGAACGGTGCTTTTAGGTTATTTGCCTATATTGCCAAAATTTATTTACAATATTTCATAACATCAAACAATATCATTTCGAGGATGTTAGCCAATGTGCCTTATATGTCTTATTACTACGAGTAGTACTGCTACTCAAGAAGCATATTCTATGTCACTAAAAGAATTTTATCACAGATTGAAAACCTTCTACTGCATCGACTGTTAAACATGCAATTACTAATATTTTTAACGTTTTGTAATTTTTCGCAATTTTAGCAATTGCTAAAATCTCCCATCTCCAGTAATTTCCATTAAGAAACTCACTTTACATGTTAATCGTCAATAATTTTTTACAGTCTTATTGCCTAGGAGTGAGTCATTGTTTGGGGATAGTAAGAATAGACAGTTCTGCTAAATTATCACTCAGGCATTAACCATGTAGTTTATACAATTCTAGAATTTTCAGTTGTTAATCAGTTGTAAAAGTTTATTTGTGTTTCTAGTTCATGTGCACCGGCTTTAACTTTTGTTCCAGAAGAGACATATTGAATGATCTTTCATTTCAATGTGAGGAAGGATTTAGATCTGAGAATCCAAATGACAATACAATTAATCGAATAGAGAAGGTAAGAGCTGAAATCTTAGTCGTATATTTATTTTGTGTAATTTATATTGTTCTGTATTTATTCACTTGTCTTAATCCTAGACACGAGCATAATCATACAATAGTTGAAAACCGAACTCCCAAATCTAGTGTAACCGTTCTTCCTCACCTCACCGATTACAAAAGTAGATCTGTCATTTGCCTACTTCGCGACGTGTGATTACACCGTCACGCATCCCTGGGAATATCTCAATTTACGGATAAACTTCCCTATTGGTAGTGGGTTCGTCTTTGTTAAACTACTGATCAATTAACAAGCCAACACAATTTTCAGTTTTAAATGACAAATAACATATATTCTATTGAATGAAAATCACTGTACAAATGAAATTCACAGATCCTCCTATGTTCTCATTTTTCGTAAAATCATGGTAGCTAATTCCCTACCTAAACTGCAGTTTTTCACTAAAGTAATAATAATTCAGATTCCTGTTTACAAGAAAACAAGCAATGGATACATATTTACACTTCACAAAGAATATCACACATGAGACACACAAATCATAGTACAAATATTCATCCTGTAAAAGAAAAATACATACACACAATGCTCGAAATTCACTACTACCTTTTAAATCACTAATTACGTTACACTCAATAGTCACATTTGACCTTCGGCTTCTACATAGCCTTTCAACACAAAATTTTGTTTCATAACGTCTCTTAAATGATTTGAATCATTAAAATATGACTCTAAATAAATAATTCTGTACAAAAACAACTTCTATCATAAACATAAAGAATTACTTTAATCTGATTCTTGTTACGACTGTCGAAAAGAAATAAAACCACTGGCTAGCAAGACCAATGTTCTAAGAAACTTGCCCGATCAACGTCTGGTTTTGAGGGAAGCTCACATTAAAACGTTTTGGCTAGTATAATGATAATCCTATCTCACAAGTTTTTTCCAGACTGAAATCTAATGAGTGTTTTTTCTGTGACTCACAACCGGCGAATTCCTCAAGTTGGTCCCGCGCTGTGTAGCTGGCCCGTCGCGCGACCCTCGCGCCTCAAGGTCGTCGTTCTTCTGCAAGGTCCCTGCGTTGCCTGTCGCACCGAAACCGAAGTATTCCGAACACCGTCTCCCCGTCGTTCGGCGAAAATTCACCACAGCTTTCGCAGAGGCGATGGTCGCATCAGAATGCGAGTCCGCAACTCCAAGTTATGACTTCGAAATGGCAAAAGTCAAACTAGTTGTTGGATAATCCGTCTTTCTCATAACTCTCAAAATTCCATCATAGGATTTCCAAAGTGAAATTCCCAAAAATAAGAATAAAGAATATATATAAAGTATGAAATATATGAAAAATATGAAATATATGAAAAATATGAAAAATATGAAAAATATGAAAGCTGTAACAAAGAAGAAACATGTCCTATGTTACAATAGTCCTCTTTTCTAGCAACAAGAATGCAGCAACGTGGTTTTACAGATTCATTTCGATCTATTACCGCCGTCGTTCTTTCATTCATTGCATTCTTGTTTAATATTCATTTACTAATTCCATGTAATCTCACGATATTCACAGTACGTAAGTCCATGAAAAGTGCTCAGTCAATTACCTTTTATTAAAGCTTTTGTGTTCCGCAATCTTCGCGTGTCCCTCGTCGACTATGTGGCGTACTCGTAGGCAACCATTCTCCTCGACGTCTCGAACCAGAAAGAGAGCGAGCTCTTTTGACGCAAGTTCACGCCACGTCCGTATTTCCACAAAAATTTCCTGATTGGCTATGGTCTGAGTGCGTTCAGAAATCCTTTTCTGACTTACGCCATCTCTTCGGCACTATAGAAACTACGTGTAGGGCCTAATGTCGGGTATTATTGCTTCTATTTTCCGTTGGTTATAAATGTGACCGACGACAAGCGGTTACAGTATATCTTCATATGTAATCACCTTATATATATATATATATATATATATATATATATATATATATATATATATATATATAATTTTATTTATTTTAAATAAATAAAAAACATTTATAAAAATTAACTTCCTCTTAACTTAGGTAATTTTCCCCAAAACACAAGACAAAAATTACTTTATGAATATACTAGCTGTAGTACCCGGCGTTGCTCGGGCATTTATTACAGTAAATTATTATACAGGAAGAGGAATTCAATCTTTTCATGCCCTGCGGCGGGACCTATCTCTATATCTTCCATTGTATCCCTTCTCCGCCCTACTCCCTGCCATGCTCTGCCCGGCCACGCCACGATAGCTGTCTTCTCTTGACCCCCATTTGGAAATTTCCAGATTACCTCGCTCACTTTTCCACAAATAATGACATTTTTCTTATTTGAAGTTCCAGCTTCTAAACATTCACTTTATAACTAAAAGCAATAAACAAATCTAAACTACAAAATAAAATACTTGTACTCACATATAAAATTTTTGTGGAGTTTTATATATTCCAACACTATCAAAACTGTCACGTTGTAAAACTTATCCTATTTTTATATTTTTTCTTCTATTGTATTCATAAAAAAAGTTTTGAAATTGATCTGTCAACTCGTGACCTTGAAGGCACTTACTGTTTTAAGCTGAGTATAACATGCGCAAGTTCATGCACGGGTACGGTAGTAGGTAGATCCGGAGTAATAGTTATAGATGTCATAACGTAATTGATGATTCATAATCATAAAAACAAATGAAAATACTTGTATCTATTCTGAAACAAAATTACCAGATTTTATAATTCTAAAGATGACAAAAATATATATGTTTAAAACTTATTTGTTCAGGTAAATCAATTCATCATACGACTGATACAATAGAAAACTAATGATCCACCAACATTACATTATGTATAAATAATAAATTGACAATGCACTGAGCCACATAACAAAACAATATTAGCATCATTATTTTATCTCAAGTGATAGAGATTATGGATTTTGAAATATGAATAATAAAAACGAAAGACTCCCAGATATTATTTGCTTAGACAAAAATATTTTCAACCAATTAATGTTTGCTTTTTTTTTTAGAAATATATAAATGAACTCATTCATTGTGAGCAATTGATATGCAAAACAACTTAACCGATTAGTCTTAATATGCAAATGATCATTTCTAAATTACATACCACTGCACAGAAATTCATCCCATATTGAAGAAAAACTTTTACTGGGTTTACAAAATCATAAATTACTTTCCGTTTTTCCAATTTATGCAGGAAAGCTGAATAATAGAAACCAAGAACTCCCAGATTTATTTATTTGCTCAGACAAACTTCTTGTTAGATAAATTAATTTCTGCCTATTTTTTATAGAAAAGTATGGATGAATTCAATTATTGGGAGCAATTGATATGCAAAACTAAAGCACATATTAGTCTTAATAAATAAATGATCATTCTATAATTATCATCCACTGCACTAAACTTCTTCGCATGTAGAAGAAAAAAATACAACTGCAATTAATATGACAGAAAACTGTACAGATTAGTCTTACTATGTAAATGGTCATTCCTAAATTACACACCACTGTTCAAACTGCCTTTGTATATTGAAGAAAAAATTTACTGAATGGACTGAAAACATATACACATTTTCCATTTTACCATTTTGAACCTAAGATCTGTGTAAATAGTCAAATTGAGAGTCCTAATGAACAGCTGCCCTACTACTTAGAGAATTATTCACATTTCTCCCCTTCTTGTAGTATTGTTTTCAATGGGGCGAGTAAGTACTTCAGCAAGTCGATCTTCCTTCTGAGTAACCGATTCAAAATTTTAGTAGACTGTCCATCTCTTGGCATTTGGAATATGTTTTGACAATTGTGACAGTCGTTTAGTCAAACAATTCTGTTGTCACACATTTCTGTAAAAGAAGACGTTTAGATTGTATACGATATGTGTATATTGTACATTGTACATTACTGTATATTCTGTATTGTATATTATTGGACTTTTTATTCTCTCAACCTACCTCAATTATTAAACACTTTCAAGCTCACAATGATTTCTTGCCACTTAGTATATAACACGGACAAAGAGCAATACATGAACATTGACATTATTTACCACTTCAGTTACGGCTTTCTTTCAAATATTCACACAAGGACATTACATAACCTTATTCAAACTCTAATAAACTTCGCAATAATTCAGGACATTGATGAAATCAGTAGTAGATCTCAGACGTCATCCTCTGGTGGCGCGCAGCTAAACTATTGACATTGATGCACTCTTGAATCTGTGATGTAAGGCCAGGCGAAAAATGTCCAGAAAAGTAATTATTTTGAAAATATATTACCATTTATGTTTGTAAATCATAGCCTATAGTACTCCAGTCCTTTAAAGGATGCTAGCACAAAAGTTTCATCAGCATTGGTTCAGTAGATTCAGAGACTACCGCGCTGGAAGACAACGCACTTCTGTCTTTATATATTAGTATAGATTCAAAATTCATGATTCAGAATATATTCAGACATTCAAAAATATGTTTCTTCAATCCATATTGAAAGTATGACAAATTCAAAAACAAGAAAAAATAAACTTTTGCCATCTTCAAAATTCCAGACGCTTAAATAGTTGAGTGACTGATTAGTGATTCCGTGCGCGTCAACTGATAAGGTCAATAGCCCCGTCAGTATAGTGCATGTTTTATCGTGGGAGGTGCGGGGATCTTTCCCCACTGTATGGTGAAATTCGACCTACGGGGATTTCCTCAAACGTCGGCCAAACGTAGGCTTGTGGGGAGTTTTCCCCAACCAGTTATTTCCCACCAGCGGGACAAGGTCTAAGCTCTCGACTGGTCTCCCGAAAAGTGTTAGTGCATGTAAGTGTAAGTATGTATAAGGGGAGAGGATAGGACAAGGAAGAGGAAGGAAAGATCGCGCGCCATCCAAGACCTGTTTGTTAGGGAATTGCTCCGGCATTCGCCTGGATGGGCATTGCTCCGGCATTCGCCCGTTGATCGAAGAAACCCCAATCAGAGCAGTCGATATCGATCAGAGCAGAGATCGATCAGAGCAGTTGGCCGCTAGAATTCTCATCCAGACAATGGCTGAATTCGACCTAGCTGTCAAGCTAGTGTAGAAAATCATGCCACAGTCGGGACTGGAGCCAATGGTTTTAATGAAACTAAGATATTAAGCAAAAGTTAATGTGTTTGAGGAAACCGAATAGTGGAAAACGGGTGGATTTTCAGCTAGAGGAAATGAGTAAACATTGTAAATAAATAACATTTGCTTCCTCTTGAGTAGTTACGTTTGTTATGTGCGTGCTTAGTTTTGTAACATAGAGTCGTTTTCTTGTACCTGGTGTTGGAGGATGCTGAGAGTGTAGGATTCGGCGGTCGGAGTCAGTAACTATTTGGCTGTCCTGGAGACGTCTCGTTTTAGGCGCAGGTGCTTTAGGGCGAAATGTGAGATTGAGGAAAGTCGCAGAATGGCGGCCGAAACGTTGGCACCTGACGCGGCGTCTTCCGGACAGCCAATTAGTTATTGGAGGAAGCTTCTTACTGAGTAGAGAAGTGATAAGAAAGTGAGTGGTGCATTTAAGATATTTTAAAAATATTTTACTAATATATTTCGATTTTACGTATTGTAGTTCTCCTTGGATCCTGATGAAACTGTATTCGTTATATATTTTTTGGATGAGACGGTACCTCGGATGGACTTTAAACCCGTTCTTACCGATGTTGGAATATGCTTCTCATTTAATATGCTTCCTGGAAACATGCTTTTTGCAAATGACACGTAAGTACATAGCGATTTTAAGAAATACTTTTATATCTGTTGTCTGATTTAAAATGTTAATCTAAAACATCAAAACATTTGAAGAGAGGGGGGCTAAGTACCTCTAAGAGTCTTTTCATTTCAATTTATTATTTGTCTTCCAACACCTCATTATGAAAAGTGATCATAAATTGAGTTTTTCTAACAAAATCGTTTTATGGATTAAAGATACCAGAGTTTCAGGATAAAGTAATCAGATGTATTTTGCGATCTACAGACGTAAGCAATCTACAGACGTGCAGAGCATATGAACTTATAATAAGCCAATCATACTCCAAGAAGTAGTGGTTTTCGTATAAAACCCAGCACGCAATTTTACTTTAAGTTACGGGCGGGCAGGTACGCAAGCGGTCGGCGAGGGCAACGTATTTACCCGCGGGCTAAGCAGCGGATAGGCTACGCGTGCGAGCATCAAAAACGAAAGTCACGAGAAGACGCGACGGTTGGCAAAAGTAACAGAAACTGGAGAAAAAAGGGTACTACCTTTCGAGCTATTCATAACGGCAACGTTTTGTGAGGATCGTAAAATGGATAATACAGAAACTGAACAGCTATCTTCCGCTTCCACTTTCACGTGTTGTAACTTCACATCTGAAGAATTATATTTTTTATGAATGTTTGTAATTTTTCAAAACAGATGTCGTTAAAATAAGAATCGAGCGTATACGATCGCTTGTGTTATTTAAAAAATTATTTCTTAAGAAATAGGATCTCGGTTTGAAGATTTGAGAATATTGGGGGTGGAATTTTGAATAATGCTACCTAGGAAACAGTTGAAACTGATGCAGTACGTTCTATTCTCCAATTAAAATTAATTGAGCTCAGTTGTTTTAGCTAAAATATAGAATCTAGTTTTCAATAAATTTACTATTTTTATGTATGAATATTAAATTTTTATCGCATCGCGATGTCAGGATGTGTATTTCAAATACGCTGTTCTCCTCATCGATTCTCGAAGGGTGCCGAACGCTATACAGTGACCCCCTCACTGCTAATTATTTATTATTGGGAAGGACTGCAAGGCGAAAGAAAGGGGGCCTTCCAACCTGCCCTCCCCCGCCTAAAAATGAAAACAACAGCCCGGGCAACTCGTGTACTTAAACATGAAAATCCATCTCCGAAAAAGCCATTTAAGAAGGGCGTGCATCCCAAGAGAGAATATGTAACTCTGAGCTCTCCTGGCAGGAACCGTGATAACGAGACAATACGATACGATATGGTTGGATACTGTTGCACACACGCTCGCTGCAAAATTTCAAGCAACTCAAAAGCGATTTACCAATAAGAAAATAATTTTTTTACAGACGAAAAGAAGAAACTTTTGGAGGGACTGCAGTGGGTATCATAAGTCGTTTTATACATTGAAATCCATTGAAAACGTATTTGACTATTAAGAATAGGGAATCACAGGAACGTACTGGGAGAAAGCGGGGATATTTTGCCAGTGGGGAAGGCTCCTGCTTGTGCAAGGGCAAGAGTTCAAAGTATAGACGAAAAAGAGTACAACTCAGCAAACTCAACAAAGCATTTATGTTAAACTCCAGTTAAAGTATGGTCTTGGATTTTGTTGATCCATGTCTTGGTCTTGGATTTTGATGATACCCAATCACTGTAAGTCTCTGATCCGGACACATAGGCCAGAGATAAGTATACCAAATCCTGGAACTAAAGGCCTTGCCGATGGTGAACACTTGCGCCAGTGATCTCACTCGAAGGCCAACGATGGTTTGGGAGACGTGCAAACTTTTGTATGGCTAGCGACATTGCCAGACCCATCATCGATAGGAAAGTTGATTCTTGACTGTCCTGAATGAGCCGCGTCTCAGCCGATCGAGCTGACGTTTCGGCCACCAAGTTGTGACATTCCTCGGCAGCTAAACTGCTGCCGAGAGTCTAGCATATCGCATTACTTAGGAGGGATGCGTGCGCCGATTGGCCACATCGATGACCAATGGGAGGAGGGCAAGTGGCCCGTCATTGGCGGAGAGATATAAGAACAATACCGAGAGACCAGAAAATATGAGGGGAGGGAGGTAGAGCGGAAAAGGGGAGATGATAGAAAATTGAACAGAATGGACATCCGAAAGTTGCATCAGTGTGGTCGGGGATGGGTGGAAATGTGAAAAGAAAACGAGTCAATAAGCGGCCATGGCATTAGCCGTCCGCGGAGGTGGGGCTGACTTCGCGGGGCGGAACCTGGCAGGGGAGCGACGGCCCGTTTCGAGGTGTTGCTAAGGCCCATCGTCTCTGTTAAGGTTTGCGAACCCCCTGGAGAATAGGACATGTGTGGGATGCAAAAGGGGTGTTATTGCGCACCCACCCTTACATCAATATCTGGAGAAAATGCTTACTTCATATCGCGACGTCTGGCACAGTTTGTTCCCACGTATGGTGGCCCCAAATCATACTGAACGATATAATGTGTGTTTGTGTAACGCATTAAATACTTCTTAGCGCGCTGTGAATTTTAATAATTTATTCATTTTAGTGGTCTTTTGCTCACTATTAAGTACATATTTTTCTGTTGAAGGTTTCATTCATCCAGAAACTATCTTGATTATGATTATTCCAACGAAACTCTTTGGGATCCGGATTTGGATTTCAATTTCGAAGAGACTTCGCAGTATCCCTTCAAAGCTTTTGGAGCGGGTATTAAAAGAGGACTCCATTTCTACGTATCCATGGAGACAAAAAATTTAGATTTTCTTTGCTCGGGAGCTGTTGAAGGATTCAAGGTAATATCCAATTTTTTGTGGCTTTTTTTCTCTTATAATGCTTGTTCATCATAAAAAAGTAATATTCAATTAACTAAACATTCGCTTTAAAATACATTATGATAATTAATAACAGACAAAATTATGAATATGGCAGTTTTTAATTTTATTAAATCAATATCTGAACTGCAAATTCGCCTAGGATTACAATTATAGCCATTGTGAAATAAGAACTAGAATATATTGTGAATTTTCTACGAGGCGATGAACGTTAACGTAATAATCACACAATTTCCACTGTGGGTAATAAATGTTCAGGGGTGAAAAAAATCACATCTTGAGGCAACATCGTACATTTCTTTTGTGTAAGAGCTTTGGCAATTTGTCCGACAAAATTTTTCTCATGCAGTTTCTCGCTTGTGATATACATGCTAATCCATTTTCTCAAATTCAGTTCATCTCCTCGGAGGCAAAAAGTGAAAACTATGGGAACTGTCATGCTGGAATCCACAAAAAGCTAGGCTCTGAGCTAAAAGCGGTCTGTTAAACTCAGGCTAATGTATGACATGCAGGGAGAGAGCCCTGTGCAACGCTCAACTGAACACATCCTTTATGAAAAAATGAATTTCATTATTGTCAACAGGGTTCTAAAATTCAGTAAAAACCAATCAGAATTTCCTGAAAGTATGACTAAGATTATTTTACCTTAACGTCAAGTCTACAAGGTTTCGTCGAATTTTCAAGTACACGTCACGTTTGCCGATCCATTCGCTATCGAACATTATCTGTATGCTCTTGACATGATCAGTTCAAGGTAACTCGAAAGTAAAAGAAACGTACTTTTTAAAAATTCAACAAACACAAACTAACACTGCTGATAAACCGAAAACTATTGCCTGTACAATTTTACTTGACTACTCAATTTATTATACTTTTTCTTACTCAATTAGAACACTAAGCACTGCTCTTCACGTCTCTACACTACTCTACATTTAGCCTTATCCACACCAATTTATATTTATTCTGAAAAGAAAATCTAACTAAATATAATTTAGAGTATAACACAACATTTAATTAGATATAATTTGTTTCTAAACATTGATATAGTGCTAGATAATATTGTAAGATTGTCGGGGGTAATCTGTTTCAATTATTTATCATCCAATTTGAATGTATAGAATTTTGCTCTGATTTCTAACTTTGCCCAAAATTAAAAATTCAAGAATAATTTTTATAGTAAAGACAGGTTATGTGGGTGTGATTAGAAGTCAGCTCTGTTTTGCATTTTACACATCATAAAACGGAACCTCTTCAACGCGGAAACAGAATGGTTTTTCATGTCTTGTAGGGGAAAAATATAAAACGATATTTTCTGTGAAGTTAATGCAATTGGCCGAGAGACGCGAAATGTTCTTAAAGAAATGAATGCATCTGCAAGACTGTTTTAAAATATCCATCCCCGTGACACGCGATTTACTCTTGGCAGCCGGTCATTGAAGGAGAGAGCCTTCAGCTATCAGCGTAGAATTCGATTGTAGGGTCGCTTGTCGCAGGCCGTAGGGGAATTCCCTCCCTCCCGATCCTCTGTGCGTGGGAAGGTGTACGGGAATGGCTTCTATTCACGCGACTCCCTACCCCGCGTTGAAAATAAGAGTTTGTGCACACTCGAACTTAAAGCACTATCGATCTTCTGTGCCTACACAGTTCAAGTGTCGCATCCCTTTAATGCATCTGCACATGCGAGTTCGCGCGAGATATCTCTGCACTCGACAATTGTTCAAGCGCAAAACACTGTTCATGCGCAATACAGTAATCTAAGTATACTATCGTTGTTCAGAAAACATAGGCTAACCAAATGCGAGCTAGGGATTGTAATCGCCCAGAAATTCGTTTTAGCTGCGTCAGTAATTTGTTTTTGTCTTTATTGTTTGCTTTCTTACATAAAATATGAATGTATTTTTTGTTCCGAAGTTGTCTGGCGAAAATCTAGGAAATCGATGTTTTTGAGACGCCATTTAGTGTAACTCTCCCAATGTCTCCCTATGTGACATCAGACATGTGCATAGATTCCTCTCGCAAAGTCAACCTAGAAAAGGAGGTTTCCATAAAAACACTAATTTTGTCCGTCCTCCCGATCGCCTGCAATCAACAATACCTCGTAAACGATTCTTAGGATTTTTTTTAGAAAATTGAGGTAAAGAAAGAAACGCGGAAAATGGATAATTACTAGCTATTTATTTTCATAACTTATTTATTTTCATAACTTGAAAGTTACTATTTAAGAACTATTCGACAACTCTTCAAAAAATATGAAAGGTCACTATGCAGCCCAGAGCCGTGAATGGAGTGATATGTCATTTGGAAAATGTTTTGTTTTTTAATCTCAGAATATGTTTCATTTCAATACAGGATTATATTTTGGATTTTTCCTTATATCTGCAAGATAGTTGCATTACCCCAGTCGCTGGTTTTGCCAATGCAATATCATTCATATCGTAAATACAAAGACAGAGCCGTAAATTCTCGAATAAAAAAGTTCAATAAACAGAGTACTACCCTCTAAAACAGTTGTAAAATTACACCATTTTACAGAATTGTAATAAGTATGATCCATGTAACCATTTATCTGTTTGTTTCTCACGTGCTGTTTCGTAAATATTCAGGTAATGAAGATAAAATGTAATGATCATTATATGTCTTTAACGTAGGATAATGACCCATTTTATTGATTCAATATATTTTTCCATCCATTTATGACTTACAGAACAAGATTGTCAAGTAGAATAACTTCCTTTTTCCGAGTACCAACTCACATTATAGAAAATGTATGATCTTACATTATGAAACAGAAAACCAAGTTTTTTACAAGAAAATTAACTTCTTGAATAGATATTTCAGGTTTGTGGTTTTTAACACACTAAACCAATTTCCGGAGAAAAATGGGTTGCGTTAGTATCAGCTCTAGTCAATCCACTTGTTTACTCTTGTAATGAGTTATCGAATTATTTACGTGTAACGTTAATTTGTAAGACAATAGAACAATTCCAAAATATGTGCGCAAACTTCGAGAAATGATTCGTAACAAATCGCCAAATGAAAAATACTTTTTAAAAATAAATTACGTTCGTGTATTCGCAAAACGTAATTGATAATGAACATACGTGGCTTTTGCTCTAGTTCACTCTTTTCACGGGATCTTTCTATCTAGAACCTTCGCAGTAAACGGAGGTCTGAAGCAATTGTCTGAGTGTCCGCTCTACTTAAATATTTCCTTTTAGTTACCGTTGGGAACATTGATTCAAACTCCTCCAGAATTCTGCAGGTTCCTCAGACTTGGATCGCATGAAATGTCAGTCTTTTTAACGATATTCACGGAATTAGAAAATAACCAAACGAAAATCCTCAAGAAGAGTCGTCAATCCTCAATAGATAATAATAATTATTGTTGTATCTATGATTAAATAGTTCAATAGTAGAATAATTATTATTGTATCTAAGATTGTTTTCTACGATGATGTTCGAAGGAAACTATACTTGCGTCTATGTCTCAATCGAGTTCGTTAGAACTTCTAATGAGGAAAGTATGACATTTTATTTTTTCCCTTATTTACCTATTTGAGTCCCCATTTTCTATTCCTTTTGATTTTACTGAAGAACTTCCCTGTACCAAAGACATTGTGAAGATTTGCTCATTACTGCCTTGGAATAATTGTCGCAATCCCACAGGAATCCATCGCAATGGGATTCAAAATGACTGTTATTAAAGTAAAGGACTTCTTAAAATTACGTTTCCCAAATATCAAATAAAATTGGGATTTTTTCATTACAAATCGTGAGAACTTCGCGCGCCTATTTTGAAGTAAGCTGTACATGCAAAGTGCTTCATAATAGGTACCCACACCTTTATAGTTGCATTCCACATCCATGCAAGTTGGAAAAATGAATTCACATTCTTGATAGGTGCATTTGTAAACTGGATTGTGTGGTCTAAACACGGCATAGAATGAGATCTGCCTTTAAATCAACTTAAGGACTTAAGGATTCACTAACAAAGCAGTACGATACAACTCTGTTGATTTTTTACATCTACTATTCGGCGGGGAAAACGAAGTAACAGATAGGAAAAAGTAAGTTAGCGTTGAGAGATTTGTTAATAGCGGTATAAAAAGTAACAAATAGGTTTTAACGAATCGAATATAGTGAAATTAAAACAAAGCACCAGATCCCTCTCAACAATTACAAGACTGATATTAAACGGAAGGAATGGATTTCAATATGAATTCATATTTCATGCAAGAACACAACTAATAAGACTTCACTATAAAATTCCATTTAAAATATATCAAGAGCTGTATTAGTTAAAATAATTTATAGAAAACAACTGACATAAAATTAATATATCTAAAAACACAGTTATTTCGAATTTCCAAACCAGATTATGCAATTATAAATATCAGCATAACAAAAAGGATTTATGAAGAAAATAATGTCTCAGAATAATTTAGGACATTCCTATGTGAACCTCATATAGCCAACTAGTTTGTCACATTTTAAGCATATACAACCGAATTATAACATTAAAATTCAATAAATAATATTAAAGTAATGTATTATATCACAATTTCCTAAAGTATAATACAGCCCAGTATACTTTATTTTATAAAGTATGTGTGAATTATATATATATATATATATATATATATATATATATATATATATATATATATTGTAACACCCCCACCTACCTACTTTACCACACGTGGTGGGTCGTGATAGCATGAATGCTCGTGAAGCGAGCTTACAATTCTCAGGAAGCAGGATCTTTCGGGTATGAGAAAGGTCTGAACCCTTAACACAATGAATCAAATAAAATACGAATAATATGAACATATATTCAATGAGAAAATTTACAGTGACGCAATTTTACAACAGGTCATTGCACTTTAAGTAGCTGGTCACTGAAAAATGAAACAAGACAAAAAAAAACATATAGGCGTCACCTCGACTGTCTGAACACACTTTCATCAACTACAATTTACGATTAGATTACTCCTTTCTGAGTTTTCCACTACTAAATTATTTACTCTTTTGGCCTCTAGTTTTCCGTGCACGGCTATTTTTTTTCAAATGAATTTGATACTTGTTTCAAAGAAAGCCTTTCACAGGTGCTAGCCTTGGGCTTCGCACTCACTATGATATTGAACACAAAAAAATATACGTGGCATTCACGTTACTTAATTCATGTCACAAAAGCAATTACTTGAAAACAATACTACAAATTGATCTTTCTGGATAATATTAACTGTACAACATATAAAAATTCTGAATCATTTATGTAAAATTGTACAAGGTAAGCCTCTTTAAATGAATCTACTGACACGTGCAGTAAATGGCCTGGAAACTGCCACTCACACAGTTCGAAATACTTCTCCCTCCTATTTTAGACGTTTCACCCACTTTTTAACACTGATTGTCGTGTATTTACCACTATCCTCTTTCCCAGCTGAACGCTGCATAAACGTTGCCAGTTCCTTTACCTCACAGCTCCGCGTCGCTCGCCTGTAGGTAACCTTGGGGATTTTCTGCCGCTCGCCCCCGCGTTGCCGCCACGTCTTGCGTGCTGTGCTGCGACGAAAGCAATTCCTTCCGCTCGAACGCCGCCAAGCCACCAATTTACACACCTTTCTCTCGTTCCAAACCCGTACTATCCTCGCTCTAGACCAAGTCCTTCTCGCCTATGCTTCTTTCTTCCTGGGGTCGTCCGTCTTCTACCGCCTCGTACACGTTCGTTCGCGCTTTCAGCCTCGAAATGATTAATGTTGCAAGAGTTATGCTCAAATGCTCGGCCGACCTACCACACTTTAGGCATGTGTGGTCTCAGCGTGCAATGCGAGATGCTGGATTTAATTAATGTCCTTATGCGCGATTTTTACTTTTGAAGTTATTTCGACGTCGAACAGTTATTTTGCTTGCTCTTCGAATTATTGTGACTGCGACGAATGATTTTGCACACTATTTCCTAATTACTTCACTTTTCTAAAATACGCTTTCCGAGCTAGCTTTTAACTATCGAGTTAAAATAAACTCCTATACTATCTATTTCTTCTGGTCGCCGTCGCTGTGACCGTGCAAGAGAGCTTCTTCTGGTCACAGTCGCAGTTGTAAAAGAGAGTTCCTCCGATCGCCGCTGCAGTTGTCGTAAAAAAGAGTTCCTCCGAGGCGCGCCGCGATACTTATGTTACTCGCACCTGGGGAAATGTTGGAGGGGTGCATATTCTCCTCCTTGCGTAACCTCTCGGAAGAAACACCCACTAGTTCGGGCGTCGCAGTTTGAAAAGCTGTGGGTAGATGGCGCGTTTACCGGCCATCGCTCCACCGCGTACCCTAGTCCTCTCTGTTAGTGAGCTTCTTCACATGGCTGATGGTGGCGTTATGGGGTTGTCTAACCCCGTGACGTCACAATATATACATATATATATATATATATATATATATATATATATATATATAATAAGCACCTCCTACAATTTCTGCACGGTTGAATTTATTGCAATGCAGTTTTCACAGAAGTACATGACAGAATGGAGCTAGTTTATACATATATTCGTTTCCATTTTATCACATTATTGAGGTAACTTTGTTTTTTCTTTCAAATGAGACTGTATATTTTTTAGTTTATCATGGAGAGCGTCGTAAAAAGACGAACCCAGTGATATACATATGTTATAGGTTATATAAGCATTTTTTCGAGTAATTTTAATTTTTGGGACTCGGTGTTTAACACATAATGTAACGATCCGAGCGCTCGTTAGCAGGGAGAGCGCTGCGTGACCTCGGATGGTGGACTGTTACATTCAAAATATCTGTTAAACGAGAGTGGAAAAACTCAAAACTACTCAAAAAATGCTTATCTAACGTAAGATACTTATATCATTGGATTCGTCTTTTTACGCTCATGGTAGACTAATAAAAATACGTATTGTTCCATTTGAAAAACACAAACTTCAATATCTTGCAAAATTCAAGTGCTAAAATGAAAACGAATACATGCATCAATTAGCCCCACTCCCAGATGCACATCCGTGAAAACTGCATTGCAATAACTTCAACCGTTCAAAACTTATAGGAGGCGCTAAAGTTACATACATACATACATACACACACACATTATATAGCCGGCAAGCTACCGATGTACCCAATGCCTGGGTCTAGTTAAATTCCCATGATTGGAGGTAAGAGCGACATGAGGCGAACATGACATTCTCTTCACCGTAACTGGCAAGATCCGTCTGTTTGAGCTTTTCTTCGTAACACAGCTGCAGAAACTGGGACGATTTTAAAGGAAAATTACAACTATATTTTTGCGTCGACCGGGAATCGAACGCGGGACCTCAGCACGGGAAGCTGATATATATTGTTGTCATGTCAAAAATTCTGTTTTGGAAACGCGAGGCACGGTTTGTTGCGCGCCAGTTGGAGGTGCACGGGCCGGCGGACTTCCCGCTGCCGGATCAGCGCGCCATGCTGGTGCCGCTAGACGCGGTGGTGCGGGTGGCGGTGCGGCCGCAACACGTGCGCGCGCAGGCCTCGCTGCGCCGCTCGTTCGCGCCCGACGACCGCCTCTGCTTCTTCCCCGGGGAGCGCACGCTGCGTTTCTTCAAGCACTACACGCTGGCTAACTGCGAGCTCGAGTGCCTCGCCAACGTCACCCTGCGCGCGTGCGGATGCGTCGACTTCTACATGCCCAGTGAGAATGAGCGCGCGCGCGCGCGCGCGACAAGAGCGGTTCTACACCTTCGGTTCAGTTCACCGGCCGCGGTGGCTTGGTGTAGGGCTGCTCAAAGGTGCTTGGTGCAGGGACTGCTCAAAGGTGGTTACAGGGCTGCTCAAGGTGCTTGGTGCAGGGCTGCTCAAAGGTGCTTGGTGCAGGGCTGCTCAAGGTGCTTGGTGCAGGGCTGCTCAAAGGTGCTTGGTGCAGGGCTGCGCAAAGGTGCTTGGTGCAGGGCTGCTCAAAGGTGCTTGGTGCAGGGCTGCTCAAAGGTGCTTGATGCAGGGCTGCTCAAGGTGCTTGGTGCAGGGCTGCTCAAAGGTGCTTGGTGCAGGGACTGCTCAAAGGTGGTTGCAGGGCTGCTCAAGGTGCTTGGTGCAGGGCTGCTCAAAGGTGCTTGGTGCAGGGCTGCTCAAAGGTGCTTGGTGCAGGGCTGCTCAAGGTGCTTGGTGCAGTGGGATTTGTTACTTGCGAACTTTTAGCGTTGAACGTGGAGTAATTTTCCTTACATGAAGTCAAGTCATTGATTGATATGAATAAATATGAGTTATCTCTTCTTTCGCGACTTTTCGAAGCTAATGCTTCAAACCATATGAATAAAGGACGTGAGTAATTGGTCTTATCTCTTTCGGGAGTAACTGGTCTGCCGAGGAGAAATTGTTTACTTTTCGTATGACTTTGCATCTACTGCAAAGCATTTACTTCTAATTTTCGGAGCAATCTCTGTAGGTGGCCCAAATCGTTCTGAATGGATAGAAGAGAGGTTATACACAACTACTGTAAGCTGGTTGTGAGGTTTTAGGAAGTGAGTAAATGAATGATGGAAGACTTCCAACGATTTCGCCAACAATGCACATCAACTGTCCCAGTTAACGTAACACTATCAGGAACAACCACACGTTGTGCATTAACGTAGACAAACAAAAGAGACGAAAATCGACCAATCGCAACAGATCAGTTAGTGAGCAATTACTCAGAAAGAAATAAATGCTCCAAGTTTTACGTAATTTTTATTCAAATGAAAAGAATCACTTGCTCATGAGACGTAGTAGTTCCTGCTTGAATTCGCGAGCAAGTGCTCTGGAGTACTTACTCATTTTTATTCATGTCACCCATTGACTTTTATCCCAATTAGCGAGGGGCACGGCGTCATTATATCCGGGGATCCTAGACTATCTCTTCTAGGAACCCATAGATTCTCGAGCTGGGTAACTTCTGTGACTTCACGGAGCGTGGTTAAGACGTTTGGCTTACAGGGCAGACTTTGGAGCCAAACGGCTCCGCCAAATGAGGTAACGATATCTTAGTAAAAATGCGTAGGTATAAAATTGCGTTCTCTTCAAAAAGACATTTGTCCGGAAAAATTGTCAACATATTTATATTTTATTTGTCAAAGTACGGAAAATGGCATGTGTGACATCATTTGTAGGTGAGGCAGTTGGCCTTTAACTTGAGTAGTCCTGAGTTAGTGCACCATGTTGTTGACTTCTCTTTTCGCTAGGTGTAGTGGTACAACCGGGGTTGTATTATCCCTGTACTGTGAGTTGTTGCTTTGTTACCAATATTATAAAATAAAACTGTACCCTTTTCTACGTTCTCCAACTTTTTTTCGCCTATCTGGACCACAAGATCGCGTGTCTCCTCATCACCTTCACAAATACTAAACCTCCTATCTTCTTCCTTCCCCAGTAAAACATCTCGTCTCCAACACTAAATCTTTCTATTCTACCTCTACTGTCTTTATTCTACTGCTCTACAGTCTATCGTTCTTTCTTTCAGTAAACATTGTATTTTTCTTATAGACATCATTGTATTTGGACTGTCTAATTCTCTCAAAGCACTATTTCCTTACATTTCCCTGTCTCTCTCTCTCTCTTACTCTCTCCCCCTCTGTCTTACTCTCTCTCCCTCTCCCCCTATCTCTTTCTCTCTTTAATAACCTATATATCAATTCCTCTCTCTCTCTCTCTCTCTTTCTCTCTCAACGATTCTACACCTCTTGAAGAATGTTTTCTTTCCTCAAAGATCTCTCCCTTCCATCCTCCCTTTTAGTTTGTTGTTCTGTTGTGTCCTACATTGATTAATTTTCAACATTTTCTAGCTCTCCTTCCTCCTCGTGCACTTTCTAAAATCTCTTCATACTCAAATGCAAATACTTCCGCTTTTTCCCTTACCGTATGTGTTCCTTTTTCTTTTCTAACTATATACCCTGGCGTGATTCTCTCTAATTCCAAGAAACATCTTAAAATCTTATTATCCTTGTACTCCACCACCAATTCCGCTTCTCACTCAATGTTAGTAAGATTACTAGATTATCCCCCCCCCTAACCTGTTGCAACTAATTCATACTAACTGTTTAATAATCTCCAATATCTCCTTTACAACATTCCGCCAATTCTCATATTTTCCATTGTTCGCTCATCGTTTCCGTTGTTGTCCTTTAGTATATAAACATTCTCTTACTTGCTCTATAGTTTCTCTTTTCCAATTCCATCAACTGAGTCTTCTTATCACTCCCTTAGAACATACTACTATTATTTTCCTATTTTCTGCGCTCAACTTCATATCTCATTTAGAAAATTCTCCATCCTCTTTAACAGATACCTCATTTCACTCTCTGTCTCTCTCTCTCTCTCTCTCTCTCTCTCTCTCTCTCTCTCTCTCTCTCACACACACACACACACACACACACACACACACATACATACATACATCATCCGCATACATAAGATGTTACACTTTCCCATTTTCTATTACCACACCACCCTCTTGCCTTCTCTTCAGACAACCTTCCAGTGCTGCCAAGTACACGTTAACGACGACACGCTCTAAGGCACATTTGAAATTATAATTATCAATGAAACTATTAAAGTTAATTGTTATTAAGGTAAATTATTTTAAATATAATTAAGATGTATAATTATTAGAGAAAGGATTTTAAGGTGCGGCACCTTTTCAAAAATATAGCTGTTTTCATTTAGACCTTTTAATACATACATGGGGGGGGGTGAAATGAAACGAAACAAACACTATTTTCTGCACCTTTTCGTGAAATTTCTAGTTTGCCACCTCTTCCCTCTTCTGCTGAAGCATACTTCAGCGCCTTTTAATCCACTCTTTTCTGTGTTTTTAAACGGTTGGGCAGAAAAATTTTTTTTTTCCCTTCTTGAATAGCTTAAAATTTCATTTAATCAGAAGTCAATAATATTAAATAAATATTAAAATATCATTTATGTAAACCACCAGTAAATTATTTTCAGCAACAGTGCTCGATCTGCAGCTGATAAGTCAAATTCAAATTTAACAGTGTTGCTGCAACAGTTTAACCCTTTCTCTCTGGATTTAATGTGCTGCCTAGACAGGCAAATCAGGACATTTAAATGGGTGTGCAGAAATCCACTCCTGAGACCTGAAGAAAATGTTTACCCTTGCCATTGTGTCGCCGACAATAATCAAAGAGCACTGGGAGCGTTTTCGGATTTAGAGGGGAACGGAGAGGGAAGTTGCCTGTGCCCGTAAGAGCATCGAGGTTCCCATGCAGGTCAGTGATAGTGGGGGTGCAGTTTGACGCGCCTGCGAAGTACGTTCTATAGTTGGTTTTTTCTAACATGGTAGTTGACGTAAATCAGCTGTTACGGTGTCATCCAATTGAGAGCAAGAACGTTGTGACTGTGACGTCACTGTGGTGACGTTTAAGCTCCCGATTGGACGAAACCGTGAACAGCTTATTTACGACAACTGCCACTTTAGAAAAAACCAAGTATACTACGCGATCCGCGGGAAAAATAAGTTCAATCAGAACTGGCAATTGTTTTAATAGTTTTCTATCTACCACAATGTTGGATAAAGTACTATGAATCACCTCTTACGGACTCTATATTGAAAAAAAAATGGATGCAAAATGATACGTATATTCTAGAAACTGAATTCATGTAATTGATTTAAACCTTTAAACAATTGTTTCAGCAGCACCTTTTTTTGCGTATTTTCAGAACCTTTTTTCCTCTCTTAATGACCATAATTTGCGCCTCAAAATCCTTTCTCTAATATTAATGAAAAGTGGTAATTTTTCATTTTGTTCCCCTAAACATATGCTGATATCTCTAAATAACTATTGAAATGCGAGATGTTTTGTTTATTCAATTAATCAATTTTGACTTATATGAAGATGAGCGCTCCAGAAACTTCGATAATTACTTTTTGAATTATCCTTCTGAGTGTGTTGGAACAGTGATCGTTTTGTTTCTTTTGATCCCTTGCTCTCTCAATCTGAATCAGCGAAAAGCCACTGATTGACAGTGACTATGCACTGATTGTGGTAGTTAAAATCCGACCACCGACAATCAGTGAACTGAACTGAATGAATCAGTGAAAATCGGGACCACTTTTTGAATCAGTGAAACTTCACTGCTTGAATCAGTGAAACTACACTGCTTGAATCAGTGAAATATTGCATTGCTATCCCAGCAGTGGCGGCTCGCGCTTAGGTTGCACAACCCCCAGAAAATGAAAAAGATCTCGTATCTTAGGAATATACATTTTCCTTTTAAAACATTCATTATTGAAGATATTGCAGCAATAGCGATGTATATGAAATCATTTTGAAACAAAAGGGCGTCCAAATGGCGCTCTCTCCGGTGTCTGCTGCCTTGTCAGGAATTGCACCACGCTCTTGGTTCTATTAATGAAGTTATTGTTTTTACTCCTTAGTCCGATTTAACACGGGGAAGATAGAGCTTTTTGGTTGGGCAACCACACATCTGGCGCGTTGCGTAGATACTGCCTTTTTAAGTGAGATAGGTGAATACAGTCTTTATTTAAACCAATGAAAAACATACAACAGAAGAAAACCATGTTCAGGAACTTTTCAAAACTCGCTACGGAGAAAAATTGGCCTGCAGTTAACACTCTTTATTTTATGTACATATTATTTACATTTTGGTGACAATACAACAAATTATGAAAAGAAAGTTGGGAAGAAAGTAGTGAAAGAATTATAATCCTCTTATAATTTAAATGTGTATAAATACATTTCAATGGATTTTTATGTGAATTTTACAATAAAAATAAATAGAGAACATTAAATGTCAAAATTTTTACAGTAAAAATACAAATAAACATTTGATATTATTACAAGTATTTGGCAAGTTTTAGGGCAACTTAATCAGCTTCCTCTGCTAATTATAATTTTCATAATTAAAATCGGCAGCATTGCCAAGCTTAAAATTGGAAATGTTAACAGCACTGCATGCCTTTGTTTCTATGTACATATATATGTATACACATGTATGTATACACATGTATGTATACACATGTATATATACACATATATATGTGTATAAAGAAAACAAAGACTATTGTGTGTCGTTTCCTAAAAATTTGAATCTGCCATGCTACTGAACAAATGACTGATACCTGACACCGCAATGGAGGCACCTGGCCACTGATTTCTAAGACAGGAATACAATTGATGAATGATGGCATGTGTCAAGAAGAGCAAGTTCTAAGCTATTAATTCACTTGAGGTACAAACTTTAAATGGCTTACCAGATGAACTCCAAAACACAAATCTTCACAAGGAGCTAATTACAACACAAATATTTGGTAAGGTAAGAAATACTTTAAAAAAAGAGACATCAAAGTCTGGATTTCTTTATCAGAAAATCTATCAAAAGTATATTTGGATGAAGAGGAAAATTTGCAATTTTACAACTACTACATAGAAGAGATTACAGAGGAAAAAGTTGAAAAATCTACCCGAGTACCTCAGATGAAACAATTGAGAAACTTTCAAAGAAAGTTTTAGAAGATAAGCAACAAATATCTGAAGTAAAAAATTTGAGAAAAATTGTCAATGATTTTATTAATACTAGTGAGAACCCGTCAAAATTTCACGGTGAGATCTTAGATAAATGTAAAATACTGTGCCCAGACTAATGTTCACAATATGTTGCATTGTTTGGATCTTCGGGTTATAACAAAGAAATTCTGTGATGTGTAGTTCCCAAAATTTTGAACACGTATGGTCCATGACCAGGTGGCAATGCAAAATGGCCCACATATTCCAATAATACACGATATGACACAAAAGAAAGAGCACTATTATACTGACGGATATTGAATAGCTGTAATTAAATTAATTATTATCAATATATTTTACATAAAAATGTTTATTTATTTACAATGTTGATTTGGAGGTTATGTTGTCCATCAATATTATTTCTAAAGTTTTTTGATGTGTCATTTGATTACTTCTGGCATATTGCTTGAAGGTAAACTTATTTTCCAATTTAAGCAACACAGAGTAAACACGTTTGCAGAATTTCTCTCGCATGGGAAGTACAAAGCAGAACAAAACTGACATTTTCTGCGCTGACTTTCTCATTCTCTGCGTCCAGTGTATGTTTGCTTCTTTGGGGGCGCGTGGACAACTATTCGGAATTCGACATAACCTGTGAACAACTTCACTACTTCAGTACAACTGAGCAAAACCCACTGTCCGAATGTTCTCTAAAAAATACATCACAAAAGCAAATACATGCAAACTGTCAAAGCCACAATGCAATTATTACACTGAAACAAAACCGTGACGAATTGTAAACACATCTCAACAATCAAAACATAACATCAAGCAGCTTGGACTCACATCTAGCGTTTCATATAATCGATTTTGAAACAGCATTTTTGAAGAAAACAATTGACTACTGATAAGCGTAGTATTAAAGAATGATTTAATTAATTAATTTACACCGTGAATGTTGGTGAATCAACACAATCCCTGATAACACATCTAGGGATCACATTCTTTCATTTAAAGGAAAAAATATTACAATCAATTCAGTAGAAGCTCCAAACGAAGCCATGGCAGAATGCTTTATTTTTTTTAAATATATAGATAGATATTTAATGGAAGAAACTCAAACGCATGCCAATGGATAAACGAGTTTGAAAAAGAGTGTGAACGCTGTTTTGTGGAAGAGAAATTCTAAAATTTTCCCTTGACAATGCAAGCGCAGATTGGTACTCAAGTATGATTTTGAAAAATACAGTAGAATCAGAATGGAACAATTGGAAAAAGAACGCACGCATAAAAGAAATCGGAGCTGTACTAAACCAAGGACAAAAATGGGGATAATAAGCCAGTCGCATATTTTTCGAAAAAGTGAGTGAAGCTCAAAAGGGGAAAAAAAAAGCAATTTACCTCAAGTGCTTGGCAATAAAAAAGGTTGTGATATATTGGCAACATTGGTTACTTGGAAGAGAATTTTTGGTACACTCCAATCATAAACCTTTAAAAAATTTAAATATAAAAGCAATAACAGATTAAGAACTGGGTGATTTGACATACTATCTGTCCCAATACAATTTTAAAGTTAAATATAATCCTAGAAAATTAAACCAAGAGGCAGACTGTTTAAACAGGCATCCAGTTCTAGAGCCTGATGAAAATTCAGATGACATATTAAAAATAGTAGACCTAGTGAAATTAGAAGACATAAAAAAGGATTGAAGAAGATGCACAAAACTACAAAACAATAAGAAAAAACTAATATTCTAAAATTAAATCTATATATTTAAAAAAATTAGGTATTCTGCCATGGCTTCGTTTAGAGCTTCTACAGAACCGATAGTAGTATTTTTTCCTTCAAATGAAAGAACGTGATCCCTAGATGTGTTATCAGATATTATTTGTTTTGATTCAGCAACATTTACGGTGTAAATTAATTAATTAAATCATTCTTTAATAGTACGCTTATCAATAGTCAATTGTTTTCTTCCAAAGGGTGATTGTTTCAAAATCGATATACATGAGTCGATAGATGTCCACGATACTTCATTGTGGTGCTGCGTGATGTTTTGTTTTGATTGTTGAGATTTGTTTACAATTCAAGGTTTTGTTTCAGTGTAATAATTGCATTGTGGCGTAAGTTTTGTATTTGCGTTTGTGGTGAATTTCGTAGAGAACATTCGGACAGTGGTTTTTGCACGGTTGTACTTAAGTAGTGAAGTTGTTCACAGGTTATGTCGAATTCCGAAACGTTGCCTACGCGCCCCAAAAGACGCAAACGTACATTAACTGAACGCAGGCAGTCAGCGTAAGTGTCGTGATAGTGAGATCATTTCGTTTTCTGCGTGGTCGTTGACTGTGAAATGTCAGTTTTGTTCTGCTTTGTACTTCACATGTGAGAGAAAGTCTGCAAACGTGTTTACTGTGCGTTGCTTAAATGGGAAAATAAGTTTATCTTCAAGCAATATACCTAAAGAAATCAAAGTTGTTTATAGGAGATGATAACACATCAAAAAACTTTAGAAATAATATCCGTCAGTATAAAGTCCTTTTTTTTGTGTCATTTGGCGCCGATATTGCATTGCCACCTGGTCATGGGCCATTCGTGTTCAAAATTTTGGGAACTCCACATCACAGAATATCTTCGTTATACCCTGAATATCCAAACAATGCAACATATTGTGGTTAGGCGGAAGAGCAGGCCCTATGGCCTGAGCCTCGCCATTAATAAAGACATAATAATAATAATAATAATAATAATAATAATAATAATAATAATAATAATAATAATAATTATAATAATAATAATAATTATAATAATTATTATAATTATTATTATTATTATCATATTGTGAACATTAGTCTGCGCACAGTATTTTACATTTATCTCAGATCGCACCGTCAAATTTTGACGGGTTTTCACTAGTTTATTATAAAAATTTCAAAGAAGAGAAAAACTCATTATCAGAAGAATTTAGTAAAATATTACTAAAATATGTACACAATACTTATTGTCACCTGGGAAGAGCGCAGATGATAAATAAAGTAACACCATTCTTTACAGCGAAAAATATAAACATAAACATAGAGAAGATTTGTGAAACTTGTGACATCTACTTAAAGAATAAATCATGAAGAAAATCATAACATGGATTAATGTCACACCTAGGTTGAGCAATGTACCCATTCAAGAGAGTTTCTATAGATAACATCGGAGGTTATGGAGGATCCCGGTCAACAAAAAAATACCTACACCTACTGGTCGACCATTTCACAAGATATGCTTATATTTTAACATCAAAAAATCAAAACGCTGATGACTTCATAAAACTAACTGAGGAAGTAACAAAATACCATTATGTCCAGATGGTACTAACGGATCAATATCCAGGAATACATTCAAAAGAATTAAAACAATTCAAAGTAAAGAAAAAAATAAAATTGATTTTTACTGCCATAGATGCGCCTTTCTCCAATGGTCTCAATGAAAGATTAAACCAGACTTTAGTGAATAAAATAAGATGTATTATGAATGAAACTAACAAAGAGGCTGCTATTGCTATGGACAACTATTGTGAAAAAAGCTGTGGAGAAATACGAGACAGAGCATAGTGACAAAATTCTCAACAAAATACTTGCTAGACATAGAGGGTAAAACCATAAATATCCTACCGCATGAATTAAAAATAAAATGCACAGCCGAAGATTTAGAAAGAGAGAGGAAAATAGCACTCAAGAATACAATAAAACTTCATAATGACAACAAAAAAATATTCAACCTACACAGGAGACAAATTGAATTAAAAAGGGAGATCTTGTGTACATAGAACATGAAAATCACCTGAATAGGAAGAAATTAGATGAATTGAGAATTGGGCCATCCTCGATATTGGGAAAATCTTAAAGTCAATCTATGAAGTCAATACCGGACACAGAACCAAAGAATCAAATTTCTATGATATAACAACACTAACTCCAATGGTAGAAGGTTATGATAATTGAACAATTGCAAAAGTATTGTTCATGTCCCAGAAGGGGGGGAGGTTTCTTACAGAAACCCAAATGAGTTTTTATTTCAAATTAAATATTTGAAGGATATAATCATTATATACTGCTAAAAATGAAAAAAAATTGCTAATGATGTTGAGTATGCCAAATTTGTTGTAAATATTAATTTAAACAGTAAGTCAAATGCTGCAACGGGTGAAGGAATATTTTATTTTTATTATTATTATTATTATTATTATTATTATTATTATTATTATTATTATTATTAAAAAAGGGCAGATGTTAAAACCAACCATCACCCTGAACAAAACACGAATAGTTTTTCTATCCTTTCACCCATATCAAATATTGCTGGACATTTTTCTTGAAGGTTTTTCTCCTTTTCAATTCCTCCAGATGCAAATTAGAGCCCTCCTAAAACAGAAAAAAAGATAGGTCAAGAAGTTATGCGAGGAAAAAATGGTTACTTTATTTTCAGATTACATACAAGATCATACTAACTGGCAGAATTATTATGAGGTCTGGATTGGGAACCTCAGGAATGGCTTTGATGTACCTTCTGCACTCCCACTCCTCTGCCAAACTAGCCTTGCCATGTAAATGAGTAAAATATAATGTGTTTAGTGACTAAGGAAAGCAAGGAACACTGATCAAAATAAATCAGTATTACAGCCGTCTTTGGCAAATTAAAATACCTTTCAAAATATTCACATTGTTAAGAGTCCCCAGTTAGCTCCAGCACTTTCTCTTACACTTCTTCAAAACTCCACTCCTGGACTGGTGTCAAACTAAATTGGAAAAACCAAAGAATGAGTTATTAGTTTGCTGGCATGCCCGGCTCTGCTGTGGTGTAATCGAGAGCATTTTTGACTTTTTACAAATTTCATAAACGAAATTATCCATTGCACGTCAGATATTTCACACTGTATCACCAAACAGTTACATTAAAACTCTTAAGTTACATAAGAAGTTTCCAATTTTATAACAAAAACAAATACGTGATATTAACAACGTTTTCATAACCTATTTCTTAGTATGGACAAATGCTCATAAAATAAAACGTCTCACAGTTATCAACAAGACGAGTCACAGAAAAGCGAAAACTACTTACCTAATGCAATTAAAACAATCTTCAGACACAGGTCAGTTTCCTCGCAGGAAACCTCTATTCCACTGGCTCCGCCGTGCGATTTTGCATACATTCACAACACAGCACGTGAATGCCTGGATCAGTCGGCATAGTCATTAGTATACTCTCTGGGTATAGTGGCGCGGCCAACTGACAACCAATGAAATGCTGGCGGTCATTTTGAAAAGGTTCACGTATTCACTGATTGTCAGCAAAACTACATATTTCGACTGAAGATATCAGTGACTTTGCTCTCACTGATTGAATCAGCGACAATTTCACTGATTCATATTCAGAGAGTGGGAGACGCTAAGGCGACCTTGTTTTGTTTTCAGGATCTCCGGAGACGCCTATCTGTGGAGGAAAGAAAACGACATGTTCAGAAAGGGTCGCAAGTATGTTGTGTTTTGTTCATTTTGATGAGAACCAAAATATTACATGAACATTCCATGAAATATTTTACTGTTAAATTTAAAAAGTGTGTTTAGGTTACACTTGTGTTTTCAGCGTTATTGCACGCAACACAGCTTGGAATTGAAACTGAAGTAAAAGATCATTGTAATTGTCTTCAGAGTTGCAGTTATGTGAAGTATAAAAGCAAGATGTCCTTGTCAAGCCTTCTCACTGAAAGATACTTGGAAATTGTAAACGACAAAAAGTAAGTTGTGCTAATTGAGTAAAAATAATTTCTTAGATTCCGTAAATTACAGAGATTTAATATTGTAATAAGCAATAACAACATTGAAATTCAATCACGCTATCTCACAAACCTTTGGCATTTTATGACATTGTATAATGCATCTTAATTAATAAATGCAAAGGCTCAACACACGATTGCCCGAAATAGTGCTCCTTTTATAAAATAAATAGTTTGCGACGAAAAAGATGCATATAAATATAATAATACCATCAATAGCTACTCAAATATTTGTCAGCATTTAAAAAATATATGAAAACAATTAGGTTAAATAATGAAAAATATTTAAAGCTTCTAATACGAAGCTCTCTATAGATTACGTCATTGCCCATTGCCATTGAGGAGCAGTTTTTCAAAACTCGATAAATGGAAAAGATAGATTTTCGTAAAACAAATGTTAGAATGCATTTATATCGGTTTTTGTTAAAATCTTGTTTGCTTATGAATGCTTAAAACTAAAATTTACTATAGAAATTGTCGAGTTTTGATGAAACCCGATTTGAGGGATGATTAAAAGATGCCTAAACGTTTTATAACTTGTATTGAATTTCTTTTGTATTTATTGGGATGAATTCATGACACAGTCGTTGGGAATGTAAATACTATTTTTGTCTAGATTATTAGATTAAGTTATTTTGGTTAATCTTGGATTTCCAGTGCCCTTCAGTCACGACCTCCTTCGCTAATGTCCGGTCTTCTTTACTACTGTATCTATCGTTCACCGCTTAATTTTATGCATTTAAACAACCGGTACATTTAGACACTCGTTTTAGAATATACTACTTTAATAGTATTATTACTACGACTACTATTTTACTATTTTAATCCGACTTTAGTGGGGACTACCGACCCCAATGCCTACTATCCCCCAAGAGTATTACTATCATATCACTACTTATTTGTACTCCATTGGGGGCTGCAGCCCCCAAACCTCTGCTTTTCACACAATTCGAGAAATAAAACACATTTAATTTTAAAACTCACCTCACTTATCCAGATTGTATTATTTTTATAGAATTAAAAAGTACAGCATTTCTTGTTTTGTTTTAGATCTGGTCTTTGTTCGCCACATGTCTTCATGCAAGTAGGTCCCTATTTGCTCTTTGCATTGGTGCCGAAGGAGGTTTTTTAATTGCATTCCACGTTCTTTCGATGCTGTTAGTGTTAGCTCCGGTTTCAGGGTTTTTGAAATGTACGAGTGGTTGCCATTGAGGTGGCGATAACTTTCGATTTCTAAACCTTCCAACGGTCCGAGGTCATGATGGATCCCGGCCGATCACCACCATATAAATCATCAAAGTTATCTAAAATCTCTTGATGTTGGCCAAGAGTCGTCCACTTGCCAACTGGCCTGACTTGTCCTAACCATAAGCTCTTCGAATCTGAAGTAAATGCTACGAGTACTTACTGGTATACCTACTTATATACGAAGCAACATATTGAAGAGAAAGTTAATTTTTTTAAATTAAGTTTATTTATTTTTCGTCAAAAAACAGTAGAAACTGCGTATGACGTGCTATGGGGAGAAGTAAATTCTGTGCACATTTTCAAAATTCTGTGATCCCTACACTAAATCATATACTACATGAATTTTGAAAATTAAAAAGAAAAAGAGAGAAAAAAGCTCTCTTGTAATAAAATATATTTTCAAGGATAAATAAGCAATAATTTTGGGCTCTTATCCATGATGTCCTTCGTCAAGGAATAATACTTCCTGCCGCAATAACATGGAAACGATAATTTGAATAAATATATTTCCCAATGAATTCTAGAAGACGTGCACAGATAATGAAGCTACATTTATGTCCAGAAGCAAAACAAGGGGCCATCTCAGCATTTGCTCAATGGATCAGGGAAACTAGACGAAAAACCAGATCGAGATGGGGGTAATTGACCCGGAGACTGCAGTACAATAGTTGTTACAGGTTGTTTATACACATTTATACAGTCCAAATGGTAAATAATGCATTATGTATCATTGTTAAAATTAACGTTACTTTTCTTGTGATGCTCAGTATAGTCTCTAATTGTATAGAAACAGTTATGCAGCAGAAATATTTTCCCGCCCTCAAGCAAGTCATTTTTTACAAAAACCACTGATTCGTAAATCAACAGATAAGGTAATGGTAAAATTCCTAGATTAATGAAGAGAGGCTTACATGAATCACGTGGGTGGGATTTGGTTAATATTCGTACAATTCGTTTTTGTAATCTAAAAGTCTGGGAGCTATAAGATGTATTTCCCCAGAATATTATGCCATATCTCAGGCGGGAATGAACATTCGCGAAATATACACAACGAGCAGTATGAAGGCTGACTGAATTTGAAAGAATTCTGAACGCGTAGCATATTGAACTTAATTTTGTGTTCAATTAATTTAAATGGACGTTCCATTTAAGGTTTGACTGAATTGAGAGGGTAATGCAACGGAAAATCGATTTCGAGGTTTTAACGGAAATACACATTTTATAATTCTCCGATACCGAAAAAGTCTTTTCCAAAACGTTTCTACCTCCGTTTCTAAAGGGATTTTTTTTGCAAAACGTGCGTCTACCTTCTAAAATATTTGTAGGAATTTTTCCAAAAATGAATATTCCCCAATCGATCAGGCACGACTCAGAGCCCTGCGATTTTGAAAAGAATTTTTTGCATTTTGGAAGTTCTACATTTGAATCATCTAAAACTTTTCAATTAAAAAAATGATTCAACTTTTTTCTTTAAATTTCTTGTAGAATAGAGTGAAATACATTTACAAAGAAAGCACAGCTCATATTTTCACTGTTAACTACTATTTTGAAGTTTATTTACAACTTTCTTAACAAAATATTTTTTCAAGGAAGTTCATATTGTAAATAAAAAACAATTACTCTTGCTCCAGCCGAACTGCAATCTTTAACGGATAACGTTACAAACATATTACAAAAGTTATAAATTTATGAACCCCTCAAAGACTTAGTTTTTGCAGATAGAGATTTTTTTCTTCAAATGAAATTTCCTCTCCATTATTAGATATTTAATTCATGTTGCATTTTTTTTTAAATATTAGGAGTAACTTTAAAAACAAGGTTTTCTAAAAAACGATAACGAATTTTCCCAGTACTCTTTTGGTAAAGAGATACATACATTGAAAAACATGACATAAATACCATTTCAATAAATTCTTTTGATTTTTCAAAAATTACACAAAGGTTTTTTAAAAATATCCTTCATGTAAATATTACATTATTGTTTTTTAATACATTTGCGTTTTTATACATTATTGATTTTTTAATATCTATATATTTAAAAAAATAAGGTATTCTGCCATGGCTTCGTTTAGAGCTTCTACTGAACCGATTGTTGTATTTTTTCTTTTAAATAAAAGAATATGATCCCTAGATGTGTTATATATTGTTTGTGTTGATTCACCACCATTTACGGTGTAAATTAATTAATTAAATCATTCTTTAATAGTACGCTTATCAATAGTCAATTGTTTTCTTTCAAAGGGTGGCAGTTTCAAAATCGATTTACATAAGTCCATAGATGTGAGTCCATGCTGCTTGATGTTTTGTTTTGATTGTTGGGATTTGTTTACAATTCGTCAAGGTTTTGTTTCAGTGTAAAAATTTCATTGTGGTGTTGACAGTTTGCATGTATTTGCTTCTGTGGTGTATTTTGTAGAGAACATTCGCACAGTGGGTTTTGCTCGGTTGTAATACTTTAGTGAAGTTGTTTACAGGTTATGTCGAATTCCGAATCGTTGTCCACGCGCCCCAAAAGACGCAAACGTACATTAACAGAACGCAGGGAAAGAGAAAGTGTAGGTGTCGTGATAGTGAGGTCATTTCGTTTTCTATTGGGTCATAGTCTATGAAATGTCAGTTTTGTTCTGCTTTGTACTTTCCATGTGAGAGAAATTCTGCAAACGATTTACTCTGTGTGGCTTAAATTGGAAAATAAGTATACCTTCGAGCAATATGCCAGAAGAAATCAAACAGTTGTTTATAGGAGATGATGACACATCAAAAAACTTAAGAAATAATATCCTTCAGTATAATAATGCTATATCTTTTGTGCCGATATTGCATTGCTATCTGGTCATGGGCCATACGTGTTCAAAATTATGGGAATTCCTCATCACAGAATATCTTCGTTATTCCCTCAAGATCCAAACAATGCAATATATTGTGAACATTAGTCTAGGTACAGTATTTTACATTTATCTCAGATCTCACCGTCAAATTTTGACGGGTTCTCACTAGTGATTGTATAAAAAAATTCTTGTAAAGTTTCTCGACAAGTGAAAACTGTTCTGTGAAATGAGCTTAAAATTGGGCTTTTCAACAAAGGTAAATGACATTTTCTCAAAAATGGCTTCAAATTTTCCAATAAAAAAAATTTCCACGTATGATCAAGTTTCGCTCTTATATAATGTAATCAAAAATTAATATTTCACATTTCTAATATTAGGAGACAAGGTTGAACTACTGTCAATCTTATAAATATTGTCTTAAGGATTCATGGCATGCGGGAAAAAAGCAAAATAGTATTACACGGCATTTTACCTCTACAAGTGCTTTGAACCCACCTCCCCAATTATGTTTCTAGAATCCTTCCCGAATATTCTAGGAAAATGCGACAAAAAACAGTTCCAATCCATTGGTCTCATCGAGATCAATTGAATGAGTTATTGATCTACTCTGTAGATGCCTTTAAACAAACCAAAAGTTATCTTTAGTTTGTACTACAAAAAATGTTTTTTATTATTATCTTGGAATATTGTCGATGGTTTCGAAACAAAATGAAATGTCCCCTTCAAGAAGCGGAGAAGCGCCTAATGACATCTCATTTGTCTCGACTGGTGGACCGGAAGGGGCATATGGAGAAGGTGTCTAACTGTGCGAACGGACGGACGGTCGGATTGAGGTTATTCGAATACTATACAGAGTAGCTCATTTAAGATGTTTCCTTCATTTATCTCCTAAACCAATGAAGATATTGCGATGCAGATTTTACTTAAACGAACGTATACGAAGAGCACATAAGATGATGTGTGATATTGAACTACAGATTTTTAATTCAAGAAATATGGACACAACTGATCTTTTTAAATAGAACGTATAGTTTTATTTGGCTCATGATAACAAGTGTCAAGAAACGATTTCATACATCTTACACTATTTTACTTAACAATATTTTTGAGAAAGGGTTTTCACGACCACACCGAGTCTTAATATTCTCCCATTATTTTCTTGTCTCTTGACTTACTTCCCATCTCCCTTGAGGTATTTCTCAATATCGAAGGGAATTCGTCTATGAATTTCCATTCTTTTGGATCAGGAATTTTATAGCTTCTCGTAGTTACATCGGAAAACCAAATTGCATTTACATCGTCGTAAAGTTTTCTTTTCGGTTTGTTCTCAATGTTTTTGTGCACTTCTTGTGCTGGAAGAAACTGGCTCATTATTATAAAGAGCATCAAATACTTCTGGTCCCACCGTTTCTCTGCCTTTTACGAAATTACTTTGGCCACCTTGATTTTCATTTGGCTCATGAAAATGTTGAAATGAAATATTCTAAAATTCTGATTCATCCGACATCTTCGGTGTGGTTGATTTGTAAGATCCAGTTCCTTATCCGATAATTATCCGGTCGTAAAATTGTTCTACTTAATACAGTAAGTCATCTACAGTCAGTTTCATCTGTCAGTTTTTATCAATATGGATTCCATATTAAAGTTCCTGGTCTCAAATTGTCTTTCCGCAGTGACACAAAATTTTAGAAGATCACTAATCCATTATGATTAGTGTTTTTAGATCTTGTGCAAGTTAAATTACAAACAATTATATTACAAGACCCATAACCATTGAAAAGTACTTGAAGCACCATTTAAAGTACAAATTATACACATTAGAATAAATTGAAGATTACTTTTTCATTAACAAGTATTATGTCAAACAGCAATAATGTACCACATAGTAACAAATACTCTAAATAGAACAATACAACTTGTTGACGTTTAAATGAATGATACTATACATCTTAGTACGCCACTCATTCGCATCGACCGGCTACAGTTGTCAGGTCAATTTGACCCTTCTCTTGAAAAGTTCCATCCAGTAGTGGATGGAAGCAGCTTTACTTCAGGTTATCAAGAAGAGGGAATCCATTCTTCTTCTAGGACTTCTTGACTATCTTCTTAAAAGTGTTGCACATTGAATAATATTGCTTACTGATGAGAGAGAGGGATGATATTGCTTACATTTATGAATAATATATGTTCCTTCTGTTAATGATATTCGTGTTGTTACAGGTCTCAAAGGTCTCTCAGAGCTACGTTAATATCAATTTATTTCGAGGAAGACACCTACACACCCATACGCAGATATGAAATGTACTCTCTGCCTGACTTTATTGGTAAGGATTCAAGACGCACTGTCAAAAAACATCCTTGTCAATATTCCACCCTAAATATATATTATGAGTTGAGGTCAGAGATGCAATTTGGAATTATCCAGCTCTTCTCTCGTCTCTTTATTGTCATCAGTGTAAATTTGTTATTACTGGACATATGATTATTTTAAAGAGAAAAATTGAATCTTCTCTTTGATATTAAGATTTTATCGTTTGGTTTATCCGATGGCCTCGCATATATTTTTCAGCTGGAATTCAGTAGCGACCTCGTTGCTTACTGGTCATTTGGTGAGAGAAATGTCGAATAAGGAATATTGAGAGGCTATTTCCATAGTGAAATGAGAGAGAATTTGGTCGATCATTCATTCAAAAAAGCTAATGATGGGTTAGATTTGTATATTTAAGAAATATTTTTTTAGTGTCGATTACGTATTTCCTAAGAATTTATTACTACGAAGCAAATATGAAAAAAGAGTAAATATGTTGAATAACTCTTTACTTCTGAAATAATTATATTAAAATTAGCATGTTAGGAAGTCGCGAGTTGTTGAACAAAGAGAATTTGTAAAGTTGTCTAATGGAGAACACTGCTTTAAATACATTGATTAACTAAGGATTGCTCCTACCTCTGCAAATTTTGTGTTTACATTGATACTTGAAATTCATAAAAAACGCCTTAATTTATTTTTCGCTGTAATTTTATTACTATTTAAATTTAAACATAAAGTACTTTTGAAATTTTATATTAATAATACACCATTGTAGAATACACGACCAGTGATAAAATAAGGGATGTGGTTCACGGAATTGGTCAATATAGTTAATGAAAAAATTAGTTTGTCAACGTTTCGGAATTTATAATTCTTTCATCAGGGCTACAGTACAAAAAACAAAACAAAAAATCAACAAAAAAACAAGGCATAAAGACAACTATCTAAAAAGATTTTTTACAATACATCAGATTACTAATATATTCGAAGGTCAAGCTCCGTATCTACCTCCAAACCAACTCCAACATGGAGTTGCTGCAGCATATGGGTCCATCCTGAGACAAGCCTGAATGGGGCCACGGCCCGAACGTAAATGAATGAAAACGTGTTGTAGTGCCAGGACCACGTGCTACAGCCACTCCATGCCACAAAAACATGCGTATCTGGTTGACCACATGTTCAATTAGCAATATAACCAGACAACTTAATACTGAATACTCAATTCTGTCCAGTAGATTTCTCTGTAAAGTAAATAAATGTCAGTTAAATAATAATTTTGTCAATATTTGTAGCAGAATAACAAGTATTTTTCTCAGTGTTGAGTTGTCAACATATTGGCATTAAATCTTAAGTAGAGGATTTAAGACGCTTTAAGACGTCTCACATTTTCAATTCAAGTAATCTGTGTCGACAGCAAATTGCGGTGGACTGCTGGGCTTGTGCTTGGGCATGAGCATTCTCAGCGTGGCAGAACTCCTCTATTGGCTAGTGGTTCGACTCTTCTGGGCAACCTTCAAGCACAGATGGTTAGTGAACCCATCTCTCAGCGAAGATAAGGATATGCCAGAGAAAGGAAGCAAAATGTTTAAAGTAGGTGTAATGAATATTGGCGAAAAGTTGTATTAAAGTTTGCAGTACGAGTAGTATGATGAATATAGCTGTAGTCACCGTTTGGTCATATCTCCAATTTAAATGCCTTTTTCTCGGATATTTAAATTTGCAACGTCCCATGTCGTGGCGTACGTCTACGCGCATCTCTTTATACAGACACTCTTGCAACTCCGAGTTAAAAGTTAGATTTCGAATGGAAAAAACTGATAAAGCAGTGGAAGAAGAATAAGAGAAGAAAGAAACATCAAGAAGAAAAGGAAAGAGGAGGATGCAGATAACATCAGAGGAGGCTTCTAGCCCATCGTAGTGGTTGGCGGGTGACTGTTTACTTTGAAGGCCATTTGCCGCAAATTTATTTTCAGTGAACAATGGTGCAGTTATCCCAAAAATACTTAAGATATCATATCTACAAAATTGTGTCGTACACAATTCAATGTGCTCTTGATATTAGACTCGTATTTATGTAAAATCATCTCTCATAAAACTACAAAAAATTAGAAATTCCCTTTTTTAGTAAAAAATTTACATGTGACAAAAAGTTGTGACTTTTAAATGAAGAGTGTTAATGCAAAAGAATGTCCATCATACTGAAAAATCATCAGACGAAACTGGTGTATCGAAGATGTAACTTTCATTTTTCTTGAGAAAAGTGCATCGAAAGTTTGAAGATTTAACATTACCAGAATAGGCACCGCATAGTCTCCTTAAAAGAATGGCGCATGTCTAATTTTCGTCAAACTCTCTGAATTTTTGAGAATTGTAAATTTCGAAATATTTTTAGGTATAATGCGATAAACTATATGCTGTTGCAACACCACTAGTTACATTTGTGTGATGCATGGCGATTAAAACAAATAATACAATGTTTTAGATCATGCTTAAATTAAATGTGAAAAAAAAGGTCATTCTCTGGCACAGTAGAATAGCAGCTTACATTTAATAAAAACCAAAAGGGTAGTTATTGCAATTCAGTCTTTTTTGTCCGAGTTATCCAACAATTATTTAAAGGATTTCTACAAGAATTTGTCCGAACTATAATGAATGAAAACATTCCACGAAGTTTACTACATGATGTTTACTTCAGAAACTTGCTTCACAAGTACATTAATAAGGGTAAGAAAACTGTATAGTGCCTTTTTAAATGCTTATTTTATATTTTTGAATGTCTATTTTACATTTTTAAGTGCCTGTTTTACATTTCCAAAGCCTATTTTGCCTGCCTATTCCTACAGTTTTTCGTGCCTATAATCCCGCAGCTTAGTGATTAATCTTCACTGGCGCTTCTTATCCATTGCGTCAGAGTTTGGATCGCTTTTTGACTCCAAATTCACTGGAGATTGTAAAAATATCGAATGTGCTTTAGGTATGTTTTAATGATAATTATTGCATCACATATACAATTATAATTATACTTACAATTACATTATAATTTAGAGTTTACAAATACTCCAGTTTACATTTACCTCAGTTAAACCTATTTTAGGTAAAATGAATATTTAGTATTTCAACGAGAACAAATAAACAATAAATAAATTTGTAATAATAGGGGACCAATAATATGGAAGACATTGTATTACGAGAGTTACATTACCTCAGGGTTATGAAAATATACATTGCACATTGAAATGTACAAAGTAAATTGCATTCATAATATGATTACAAGAAATAATATGAAAATGTTGTTTATTGCATATTTCTTTATGTAAATTTGCCTTAGAACCTATCAAATACATCAATTAATTTGTACTAGTGAAATTTGAAACTCTTCACTTGAAAACGTCATTCATGTAAGCTGATTTCCTTCTTTCATAATAGAGTAAGACTAATGCATTGAATTATTTTCTATTATTATTGGAATAAGTTTACACTAAAAATATTAACATTCATAATTGTAAGTGATTCTCAACAGAATCTATTTTTGTACAAAATGAAACCTTTTAATAAAATCAAAGTTTTAATTAATGACTAAGCCTTTGTTACTTTGCTAACTTACTATTTTTTCTATTTACTATGTTTTATTTTTAACTCATTCATAGTTAAAGAGAAAATAACAAGAAACAACAAAATAACATTTGTACTATCTAACATTACTTACACTGGATGTAAACAAATGTGCTTTTCGCTCGTTCTGAATTACATCTGCACAACGCATTCTTGTTCAGAACGTCGTTCGCATACTATTTGGATTTCTTTCAAGGTGAGTTTAATGCACAGTTTGTCAAAAACAAAATAATATGCTCTTGTGCCTTGGAGAGAACTTAAACACCTCGAATGACACCGAAGGCAATAGCGGCTGCCAATGGACATCTTGGCGATTTGTCAGGCCGGCGTTTTGTCGATTCGGCGAAACCCTTGCCTTCGTACAACTGAGGGTATCTATTTGAACGGGTTTCTTGTTTGAAGTACTTCTCGAAACAAGAGAACATAATCTCACGAACAATTTTTGACTAGTTTCAGTTCTATTCTTAAATGAGAAGTTTCTAAAAGTGAGTATTCTGTTCTGTTGTAAGTGAAACTCGGTTCTTTGGTAACTACATCAATAAGTAAAACTAGCGTACCCATGCGAGAACTTTCGCATGTTAAACCCCACCCTCTTCCCTATTTTTCCATTTCCATATTATGTAATATATCTTTTTCTTCAAGACCCTCTTATCCTCCGTCACTTGTTCCATGTCTCTTTGTAATTGATAACATTATTTGATTTATTTGGTCAAAAAACAGTAAAAACTGTATAGGACGTATGGGGGAGAAAAATATTTGGAATTATTACATTACACCCTTGTCAATACAAACTATTCTTATTTAACGTTACTACCGAGTAGAGAGGTACACCCATGTAATTAATTCGCGTAGAATATCAAGTAATTAGTTGATTTTTACACACAATTGCAGATTCTACAGACTCTAAACAGATGGGGCAGAATCGAGAAACGTCGGACCAGCAAAAATGTAATAGAATGTTCAAGAAGATCTCTTCCTGTAGATTACGATATGAGAAACGTATCTTTGAGGCCATTGGCCTCAAAATTTTAGTTTTCAAGGCTCTAAAACGATTTATTTAAGTTGGAGTTATTTAACAATATAGATTCAAAATTGCTGCCGAATTTTGCGGGTTGCATTTGACATGAATATTTCGAGGCGTTTTATTGAACAAATCCTTCATATTTTTAAAGTCAAAGTGCAATTCGTCACTGTGAAATTATCTTTCTTAAGAGACATCATTTATAAAGATTGGTGAGAGCCGCATAAGGTATGACTGAAAGTACTACTGAAAATACTGAAATACATAAAGTACTGAAGGTATTACTGAAATGATATAAGAGACGATTGAACCGCGGTGGAACCAATGAGAATGGATAATCTCACACCCTTCTCACTTAGTCGCGTCGCCGTCAGTTCTTACACTTGAACGTCTGAGCACCACCACCATAGTCTCTTGTAGTTCAGCCGAGCACGGAGTTCGCAGCATTCAGGCTCCCACAGACCGGCGCGGAACATCCCCAGCGGAAATTTCGCTTCACCTGTTGACTTACGAGCACGTTCAGACCTGCGCGGCAGGCGAGCGGCGCGGCAGCGGATTGGCAGCGTTTTTGTTCTCTGCAGATTTCCATTCGCGATCGGACGCATTTTTCCCGCTGTCGCTCCAGTTCCGCTGTGGAAACCAAGGCAAAGACTCGACAGATCTGGAATATTTTCAACGTGTCAGTGAGACTGAATTGATTTATTGATTGATTGTTAGTGATTCCGGGCGCGTCAACTACTAAGATAATGAATCCCGTAATTGTAGTGCATGTTTTTCATCGGGGAGTGTGTGATCTTCCTTCTCTGGATAGCGAAATCCGGCGCCGACCTACCATCAACTAGCGGGGTTTTCTCCAACCAGGTTTCTCCCACCAACTGGGCACCGCTCCAGCCGGAACAAGTTCTAAGTCCCCGGCCGGTCTCTCGGCATGTGTGATAGTGTAAGTGTGTGAGTGTAAGGGGTGAGGATAGGACAAGAAAGAGGTAGGAAAGATCGCGCGCGGTCCGTTTGTTAGGGTACTGCTCCGGCATTCCCCTAGTATTGATCGGAGAAACCACGGAAAACTACCGATCAGAGCAGCTGGTCGCTAGAATTCTCCTCCAGACAGCGACTGAATTTTACCTAGCTGGAAAGCTAGTGTCGAAATTCCTGCCGCCGTCGGGACTCGAACCTCGGATCTTAGTCAGACGCACTGTAGTAATATCAGCTGATGCACTGAGCCACCGCTACCGATATGATACTGAAAATACGTCAAATCATGTTCAGTGATTTAATTAATTTTAAATAACATTAAAATTAGATTTTTTTTAATTTTTTGGTTTTTAAATAAAGGTGAGGTTTAAGGTGAGATAGCTTCATGATTGTTAAGTGTCAAATTTTGTTGTGTATTCTGTGATTAGATTAAAAATTCCTTCAAAACGGACAGTGGTCTTTCTAGTAAATTAAAAGGCTTTCTCATCCTTCGTGGCATGAAGGTGTGGAATTCTACGTACTTTTTCCTTTCTAGGTCAAAATCATGGATCCCTATTAACAATTTGAGGGAAAGTCGTAAATAAAGAAGGAAAATGTACCATACGGCATGTGATCAGAAAACGTACTATGAGCAACTTGCCATTTCTATCCCCTGCATGAATATAAGCGAGCGCCTCTTCTTTATTGGATAAAAACTGTTACCAAAAGTTGACTCATAATTGACGTTCAGGTGGGAATGGACCCGTAAACTACTTCCGGCGCCGCATCTAGCGCGGAAACTTTCCGCGCCGCATCCGCTGCGGATCTTCCGCGCCGGTCTGTGGAAGCCTGTCAGTAATTGGCGATTGAATGTTCTTGGTTGTCCGGGAGACGCCGCGTCCAAGGCACAGGTGCCGACGTTTTGGCCGCCATTCTGCGACTTTCCTCAGGGCGTAATGTGAGGAAGGTCGCAGAATGGCGGCCGAAACGGCTGCGGCACCTGTACCTTGGACAGCTTCCGGATAGCCAAGAACATTCAGACTCCGCTCGCGGAAGCCTACGCACTCAATGGGCGATTGCTTGCCGTTTTGTAGGTGAACAGTATAGTCCGATTTAAACATAGTGGCACTTTGGAAAAATTGAGACAGTTCTCCAACGTTATAATGTTGAAAATTACTTTCAATTGTTTTTCTATATGAATTTGGCGTCAAAATTCGTTGGCAAAAATACCTTCTAATTTAACTATGTTTCTCCGTTTCTGCAATTTTTTCAGCCTGATACACGCAATAGAAGCTGAGAAAAAATAAAACATGCAAAACACGTTTCTCGTATCTCTGCAACGGATTGCCCTAGGAGGCTGATTTTTTGTGAATCTACGTCATTTTGTATTATCTTTCATATGAGCATCGCGATTATCGATTTGGGTTTGGGGCACTTTCCACCGCCTTACACCTATCCTTTGAAAGAACTTAATAGTGGAATCAATCGGCTGCTACATTGTACTGCTGCGTCTGAGCAAAAACGCTGCAAGATATGTGCGATCCAGTTTGCTTTCGCATCGGGTATAGTACTTAGCACTATATTTTATAAATAATTTGTACAAATTTTCAATTTGTATTCAATTTCATATATTCAATTTAATAGTATATAGGGGAAACGGTTTTACCTACGGACACTTTTAATGTTTTAATTTTTTCTCCCTTTTCTTTTGTAAATGACGCTGTTGATGTTCCTCTTTTTGGGATCCTACACATCTCAACATTTATAATAATTATTTCAAAACATTATTATAATAAATTTAAGGACATTCTCAAAGGTTCTTTTTGAGATAGTTTGTTTATGTACAATGTGTTCTTAGGTACACCGTATATGAAGACACGTTATGATTTATAGAGGAATTACTCTAAGAAGGGGCCTCTTTGGCAGGTCGAGAAACAAATGAACGTCATGGAGGGCGATGACATTGCAAGAGATTGTGATGAAGTGATTTGTAAATGAGCTAACTGTAAACGAAAGCACTGACAAAAAGAGAGCTTGGACGTTACTTGCAGTTATATTCTAGCCATCAAGTGACGTTGCTCGGGGAGCAGAACCAGTCAGTGATCAATCAGGTATTACTAATTGCCAATACGCGCAGAAATTGAAAGAACTTTACAACTTCGGCCATGCTAGAGGTGTTTATGATTACGTTCGGTATCAGGAAATCGAAAAAAACTTAGACTAGCTTTTGACTCAAGAATGCAAATATTTGATTGTGTCATTCTGTCCATTCTCATACTGCGCGTATCGATTGAATTCTCGTACTCATTGCGACCCTCCATTCGACACAGCTGACGTCATGCAATAGTGAGGGTGCTAAAAAGAAGCCGCCCTCCATTAATATAGTAAAGGCTCCCATAGACCGGCGCGGTAATTCGCAGTGGGCGGTTGATTCGCAGTGGCGGCACGGAAAGTTCCGAGCCAGACGGGGCCGCGGAATTTGCGAGACCGTTTACACCAGTGCGTCAATTTTGAGTCAGCGTTTGGTGACGGTTCGCAAGGTCGCTCGACTCAGAGGGGAGCGAAGACTCCCGAACACGCGCGGACTTCCACGAAACTCGAGCTGCAGCGGAAGAAACGCGTCTGACTGCTTACAAATTTCGCCGCCGATTAAACGCTGCCAATCCGTAGCCGCGACGCTCGTCTGCCGCGCAGGTCTGAACGTGCTCATAAGGCAACACGTGACGCGAAACTTGTGCTGCGGCCAATCCGCATAGGCTGCAGATCTTCCGTGTCGATCTTTGGGAACCTTAAACCCTCGTTAACACGAGTTCCTAAGGAACGAAATAATCGGAGTTCGTGTTATCCCAGTATTATAAATGTCAGTTTCACCGTAAACCCTTGCCGGGATCGAAGTTTTGTTCGTGATATGGCAAAATTCGTGTTAAGCGAGTTCGTGAAAATGAGGGTTTACTGAATTGATATTTCAAGTCATGCTAACGGAACAGCAACTTTTTTAATATTCTAGGTATGTAAATAACTGTAATACTGTTCATACTGTACTATATTATTGCAATATTTGTGAAGACATTTTCAGGAAATATTTAATTTATTGTATATTTATAAGAGTTTATTTTATTTGTTCTTGAGCAGTGGGTATGCTGCTTTTGGAATGTTTTTGCAGCGACATTTTTATTGCAGCAGATCACTAGATCAGGACATTATCAGGGTACCCGTATATCAGTTTTTAAAGTTTGTAATTATTTTATTATATTGTTTAACTTACAATGTTACGTGCAGTGGTGTAATAGATCTTTTGACTATTTTCTTACAAATCTTTGGTTTCTAAGGTTCGAAGTTGTCGTACTCTCTCTAACCTCGTGCCATGCTCACCTGATTGTTCTCTGGTTTTGTTTTCGCGTCTTTTGAAAATACTTCGAATCACTTGTTGCAAGTTTACGAATAATCCTATGTGGCTCTAGGGAATGAAAATATTATTGTGCATGAGAGCCTGGCTTGTATTTATAAAACGGGAGAGGTAGGTTGCGTTTTAAATAAAAGTTAAGGATGTTGGTAAAACAGCAAACTATTTATTGAACATTTGAGAGAATCCAGACGTTATTGTCAATATGTGGACAGCAAAGGTAAAAAAAGAGACAAGAGTTATTGTTTACTTAAATTTGGATGTGTGGTATACACCGCTGGTCGTTAGAGATATACGGAAATATGTGGTGGGACGAAGCTCATCATTCGAGCAGGTCCTGGTACTTCTCCAAGTACTGGTTGTCGGGGTCCCACTTGGCGCGCAGCTGGCCCCAGTCGTCGGCGTGGTCCGCGCGCAGCCCGTTGATGACGCCCTTCACCGTCGCCTTCTGCTTCTCGTTGCACTTGCTGCAGCGCGTCTTCAGAGCGTCAGGAATCACCCCTGCAGATAAAACGTGCAAATTGTGTGTTGAAAGGTATACAGTACTCATTTAATTACGAAGGTGAATGTAAAATTTGTATCTCAATTCGTAACGAAGAGACATGCATGTTTTTTTAAATGAAAATAGAAAAAAAATTAACGTCATGAAAGTTTATGAGAGAGTATTCAGTGTTTCCGGGCGCGTCAACGACTTTGCTCGTTATTCCCGTGAGTGTAGTGAATGTTACATCCGGGATGTGTCATCTCCCGCTGGAAAATGAGATGCCGACCTACACGTGGGCTTGCGGGTTTCCACGTTCAGTTATTTCCCGCAACAGGGCACAGCTCCTTCCGAGGCAAGATCTAAGCTCCCGAATGTTCACTTGCTGCTAAGGGGAGAGGAGGGAATAGGAATGAGGTACGAAAGTTCGAGCGCGGAGCTTGGCTCGCTTGCAGTGGTACTGCTCTGGTTTTTGTCTGGTATCGATCTGAGAAACCATAGAGAACTACCTGTCAGGACAGACGACCGCCAGAATTTACCACACACTGGCTGAACTTGATATATCTTTAGTTAATGTCGAAAATCCTACACCGTCGCATGCAAACATTAGGGCCACCTGATCAGAAACTCTGCAACAGCAACGTGTGAATGACAATATTATTAGAAATTAGAAGGAATTAAATTATCTGCACATCTTTACTCTCTTTGAAGAGACAATCACTTTTGCAAGATATAGTGTACGATATATGTACGATCAATATATTCGAGGCATTAGCTTTCAGAACCAGCTCATTCTATTATTTCCCAAAATTAACTTTTTCCCAGTTTTGCAACGTTTAGGAAGATCCTCTATAACCACACAAAGGGGGGTTAGATCTATCGTATTCTCACATAAAATGAAAAGAGATCATCTTCCGGTCGTATAGAACTGTGCGTGGCCGCGAGAATATTTTATTTTCTCTCGTAAAATTGCCATTAGTGAAAACATATGGTTTTGTTAGCATATGCATCAATTGCAAATTATAGCTGTTTATTTTGATGTTCAAAACAAGATTTAGAAAGCTCAGAGGAAAAAATAGTAATTTTGTATTGTAGATGAATAATCAGAATTCCAAACATTTTCATTATATTGATCATAATAAGTAGAGAAATTTTAACCACGTACAAATGAGCGGAGAAATAATGTATAATCTATGAGACCAAAAGAGACGATATCGCTACACCCTTAGTTGGAGAATGAAGTACATCACATTACGTAATAGGAAGTTTTCCTTGTTAGATTTATTTTCCGATTCATTCGGCTATTAATGAAAAGATTGGAAAAACAAATTTAATATTAGATATTCGTTTCGTCATTTTCCTCATGAAAGAATGGTTGAATAATTCTTGCGTACCGTTTGAAAAACATTTATCTAGTTCTATTTTAGGGTACAAATAAGAGGACTGAGCTGTATGCCTTTTGATATGTCATTAGACAAGGTTTGTAAAACTAATACGTAGTTTTGTTCAGTACATTGAATAGCGTTTTATGTAAATTTAAACGACCAAAAATATGTTTAGACTAATCGTATGTAGTAATGTATGTAATTGTCTTATGCCATACTACTTGACTACTTCGAAATTCAAAAAGTTTTTCGTAATATTCAAACTTTGAAAATATTTCATTGAAAATATCACTCCAGCACTTGAATCATAGCAGAGGCAAAATAGAATGTCAAGAAGAATTTTGAAGCACTACTAAATGTAATTGTGAGCGGCGCAGAAGGAATAGCACTCACTGCGCAGCTCCTTTCCCTCCGGGGTGCAGCCGGCGTCGCTGTCACCCAGCAGGCACTTGAGGTAGCTCTGGTAGAGGCGCGGGTTGCTCAGGATCTCCTTCACGTCCACCCCTTGTCGTACTTGGTGGTGTACATCTCGTCGGCGAGCGCACACCACACCACGGCGGCCAGCGCCAGGCTCAAAATCGCTCCTCGGCTCATGGCGATGGGCGTTTGGGGGTGGAAGACGAGAGCGGCGGTGGGCGACTGATAGTGCACTCAGCAATATGCGATTTTATAGCTTGCATGGCGCTTATCCCCTCTTCTCCCTCTCGGATGCACTTTGCAAGGCCATTTTGCCCCCGGATTTTCTCTTAGATGTCCCTGAGTGATGTTTCAAGAGCTATCAGTGTATCTTTATCCTGGTAATTGTAAAAAGTGCGTGGCGCAGAAAGAAACCAGATATTTGATTTGCATAGCAGATGTGGTAAGTATCTTTTGCATTTACAGTTGTTGTAAGATTTGAAATGTTTAATGTCTGTTGTTATATTTGTTATGCTTTAAGAGGTATTTGGTCTCATTGAACCGCTTAGCTTGTGTAGCAAGTCAATATATACGGTTTCATCGTCAATGTTATGTATTCTTACGTATTTTTTTTAATCTATGAGAAATGAATGAATTTTATCAAAAAATAACGTTTATTATGTTTTTATTGCACTTGATGACTTTAAATTATTAGAACTGAACTGAAATATAGTTTTAGAACTTTTCTTCTACTGATTCAAATTCCCAAGCATTAATTGCACCACAAAACACTGCAGTAAGTTTGTCGACTCAGACGACGCATATGTGAATAGCTATCGATGAGAGACACGTATAACATGTGTAAATAATTTATGTCTAAATTTTAATTCCGTTTTTGGAATAGTTGTCTACGTCTTATTTTATTTTTTTAAATGTACTTCGTAAACAAAGCTATTCTCTTTTAATTGTATATCTAAGTTTGTTTCGTTTTATCCTCTGGTATACTGCTATACTACGTAATGAGTAACAGTAAATAATATTAGAAACTGTCTACCTATCTGTGATATGAAGTATTATTTTGAGATGTTATAATAAAAATCTTCAACCGTTTATTCCATTCCCTTGTACTTGAATTTTTTTTTTAAATTCTGACTTATTCCTACAGATATTAAACATCGAGCTCCATTCTCTTTACGGTTGAAAATTACTTTTATTTTTACTTTCTCGTATATGAAGTGAATTATAGGTAGTATAGAGAAAGTTATGTAATGCTGCACAAAAAAACAGTCGATTTTCGGCGGAAAAAAATCATTGCCCGGCTCTGGTGACAAAAAAGTGCATAAAACCAGTTGATAAATTAAGAAAAAATCCTCTAACATGTCTTATAGCCAGAGTCTATGTTTGTGGGTTCGTGATGTCAAAAAACCAACTGAAAGCCAAACGTCCGTCCGTTCGTAATTGCTAGCGCCTAAACTACACGTACGATCTTTTCCAAATTGAAGAATCCCCTGTCGATCTAACTCTAGTTGAAGCTTGGAAATTTTGAAAAATTTTGAAAAATTTGGGGGTACTTTACATGAACGGCTCCAAATTTTTTCTTTAAATTTCTTGGAAGAATAGAGTAAAATACACTTATAAAGGTGGCGTAGGTCCGATTTTCAAGGTTAATTCTAAATTTCTGAAAAGTTTGAATTTTTTCGATGTCTTCCTACAACTATAAAATTGAAGACACGGATTTTTCCTTTAAATGAAATTTGTTGGCCATAAATAGTTCTTTCATTAAGGCTATGTTCACGTTTTTGAATATTTTAGTAGTTTTTGTACAATAGAGAGTGCAATAAAAAAACTTTCTTCAAATTTTTCGTAGGGTTAGTGCCCAACCAACACCATTCGATGACATAAATAACATACTGCTCTATTCTTTTGTTTTTTCAAAAATTAACAACATTTAATTTTTTGACTTGTCTCTCACGTCGGTAATATTCACATTAGAGTCAATTGCTTTACATTATTAGATTTATGAGTACATGTTCTATAAATAATGTCAAATAACATTTCTCGAGAACTCAACAGTTTTCTGTAAAAATGAGCTCTTAAGTTCCGCATTTTCCAAACTCTCAAACATCATTTTCTCAAAAATGGCGTTTTGAGAAAATGGCGTTTGGCCAAATTTTTTCTTGAAAATTTTCCAACAGATAGTGCTAATTGCACTCTTTAATATGACTTAAAGTTCATTTTCGCGTATAATTTTATTTTTCAAAAATTACACAAATGTATTTTGTTTAATATCTCACACGCCGTTAATTTGCACATTTACATTTGTATACATTACTACATTTGTGAGTCGAAGTACTTCAAAGGACTTCAATTGAAGTTTTTAGAAAACTCAATAGATTCCTGTGAAAAAGAGCTTCAAATTTCGCATTTACAGTAATGCTTTATCGACATTTTCTTAAAAACGGCTCAAAAATTTTCAATGAAAATTTCCAGTTAGGACGAGGTTTTACTGTTCTTTAATATTCTTAAAGTTATATTTCGGTTCTACTATTAAAAAACCGAAAAATTGAAAAAATGTCCAAACAAAACTTTCGGCGACGATAGATGGCAGCCGACCAGAGAATAGAACGATACCTTAAATCCAGTCCACACCAAGGAAATTAGAAAAAAATTGCTATGTGAAAGTCTGTGCCATTCTTTAGCACCTCTAGTTTACTGATACATTATAGCTTGTTATTACCTTGAATGAGAAGTTCGATATACGTTACATAACGTACCTGGAAATTATGTATGTATCACGGGCGTTAACTGGGTCTAATGACCTCGATTTTGTCGCCGCTTTGTCATTAGATCCCTTATAATGTCATTGGTGCATAAATAACTCTTATCATCTTTCTTATGTTTATGTGTATATATTAAGTTGGTTTGTGTACGCATCAAAAATTCAAAAAGTTCTACATCGATTGAACTCAAATTTTGATAAGATATTCAAAATTTTTTGAATATCAGCGTTTAGCGTCAGTAACATACCCGCAACAGCGAAAAAACAGCTTTTTTAACGGTCACCTGCGAACCAGCATCCGCGCCATCTGCCGGCCATCGGACGGACGGACGGACGGACGGAGGGAGAGAGAGAGAGAGAGAGAGAGAGAGAGAGAGAGAGAGAGAGAGAGAGAGAGAGAGAGAGAGAGGGAGAGGCAGAGATAAAGAGAGACGGAAAGAGAGAGGGAGAGGTAGAGAGAAAGAGAGAGACGGAAAGAGAGAGAGAGAGACGAAAAGAGAGGGAGAGGCAGAGAGAGAGAGAGAGACGGAAAGAGAGAGAGGGGGAAGGAGAGAGAGGGGGAAGGAGAAAGAGGGAGATGAAGGATAGAACAAGGTCTGCCGGGTTCCGCTAGTTTTTTATAAGATTTTTTTTTCTTTTCAATAATCTATTCTTCGGAATTTCAGCCGGAGGAAGAATAGTTTAATTCTTACAAATAATTAATAATATTGCTGGTGAAATAGATACATTTTAATAGTTTGTGACAAGATATCGGCTGATCTTTTTCCTCCCAGACGCTGCAAGATTAGCTCAGTAATGATCGCTTCGCGATCGAAAAGATCTTAAGAATAAACATATTGATACCTGAGGGCACCTTGTCTCAAATCTGATAAATCATTAGAAAGCATCTCTTATTATGATTGTTAATATTGACGTTTTTTCCTATGACCTTCGTGTCAAGACCATTAATTGCCGCAAACGGGCCTGTGTCCCTCACTGCCACACCTCTCAGTCCCCCCTCCCATGAACAGACACTGCGCCGCGAACTTCCCAAGGGCGACAGTTGCGAGGGCTGCTAAAGGAAATATTGTCCACTTAATTTATAATCAGTTAATCACGTTAGAAAGTATACTCAAATGACTATCGAAACATTAAGAAATGAAATAATTTTATTCCTCTTTTTATGATCTATACATTGCTAGTGAGAAACATATAAAGTTCTTTTTAAAAAAATCAGATGATTAAGTTTCTGTAAAATTAAAAATATTACAAACAATATATCTACGGATTATTACTCCCCTCATAATTCCGCATTGATGAGAGAAAACAGCGCTTCGGTATCGTGAACTTTTTAGAAATTGAGGGTGGCTCGTAGTTGCTGGGACACTAATTATACAATGTACCGGCGGAGTGTTATTGCACACACATTGCATGCTTATGGGATACGGTACTTCACTTTGCATTAGGGATTTTTGCACAAAAGTCGTCAGTATTTACATAAGATGCAGATTATTTGAGGTGTTCGTACATTCTGAGTTTTCATTAAGATGAACAGTAGCGTACTGTGATCGTTTATTTTGGATATACTCCAATTCGGACATGTACACACATCAATTAAATATAAATACATATGTGAGCTGATCATGATGCACATAACGTTAATAGAAAGGAACGGTTCGGATCGGTTCAAATACTCTGACTTTCTGAAGCTGCCTTGTTCCATTACATCAGGCATGTCAAGATCCCGGGCAAAGTAACAAGCTTACTAGAGATCGTGGACATTTCATCTAGAGAAATTGACCCGAGATTTAAAAGTTAGGGTTGTACAAATTCCTCCGGAGTGGCGGTACGTCACTGGATACCTGACCCATGACAGTTTTTGAGAAAATTACTGGACAGTTAGTTACAACTTTAGCTATATTAATTCTTATTTTCTCTTTTAGGCAAAGAAACGATTCATTGAAATGAAATAATACTTCAACTCAAATTCTTAATTGAGAGAAAAATTTTAAATAATGAATCATAAGAGTCTTGAATTTATAATCCTGTTTACTTAAGAGTAATATAAAAGCATGAACTTTCTGCGTTCAGGTGAGAAGGTTTTACAGACAAATATTCTTGTCTGTTAAAAGCGCTTTCCGTCCGTGAGCAAGAATATTGTGAACTTATAGAGACCTATTAATTTAGTTCACATTATTGCTAAATACAACAAATAACTGAATGATTTAATATTACAAAAGACAACGAAAACAACAATGAAAGAATTCGCCATTCAAACATATTCCTGACACCTAGCAAAGATGCACATACATGGGAGAATTTAGTAATAAAATAAACATCGAATAGTAATAAATAGTAAAGAATATAATCACATTTCAAATCTAAGTTGTTTGATAGAACAAATCTGGCAAACATATTTTCATATAAAGCCACTATTACCCCCCTCGCGCCGCTTCAGCTTGCGCGTGTACACCCCTTTTTGGATTTTGAGGGGAAATGAGTGCGGAGTGAGGGGAAGTTGCCCATGCCTGTAGGAGCGCCGGGCTCCCCAGGCGGGCAAGTAGCTCGTGCGGGCGCGGTTTGACGTGCCTGCATTACGTTCTTCGATTTAAGCTTCTGACGTAGAATGAGCTGGGACATGTTTATCCAGTCGGGAGCTTCAATAGCAAATTTTAAATCTTAACGAAGATCCCGATTGGACAAACCGCGTGCAGCTGAACAAAAATAGAAAGTCACTCTATTTAATTCCATGTATAGTAGTTTAGTATAAGAACTCTGTGTTATGTAGCTCAGGTTAATATTTAAAAAAAGGCTTCTTCTCTTTGCACCCGTTTGTAGAAATATGTACGGACTTTTTAAAATTATTGATTGCACTTAATTGTTGCACTCACAAGAGCCCTTTAAACAATTTTAAATTTTATTATTATATAATCATTGTAAAGTAATGGGTTTTGTTAATAAAACTTCTGAAATTCTCTAAAATGTGTGGTCTGTGTGGGTAAACGGTACCTACTGACCATCATCTATTTACAGAAAACACTTTGTTTTCTCGCGTTCGTCCTCTTTCAGTGACACGTTACATCAGGCAGTTGCCCTTTGCAATAAGTTGTGTGTGCTGTCGGTCAGACATAACAATCTTGACTTCGAAGGCCAGCCTCTCGAACGATGAGGCCCCTGTTACTTTATTATGCATTTGCCTTCTCGTAAAAACACGAAATACGCATGCACTGAAGGCTGTGAAAGCCAGAGCCTTCGTACGCCGTCGGAGACATCTGCAATTAAGTACAAAGACGAAATGCGATGTAATTGGGCATTGAGAAATTGTCAACAAAGACACAAAATAATAAACAATTTTAAGTATTTCGTATCAGACCAATAGGAAGCTATGTCACTCTAGGCCAGACATTCGCAGTTCGTGTTTATCTAAAAATAGTCTTTCTCTAAAAGATTTTATATTAGGCTGGTCTTGATTTTCGTTGGTATTCAGTACGTGAGTATCACTTCAAGAGGTTTGTGCATCGTTATCTTTGGAATGATTACCCAAAAATTAACTTTTATTTAAAGTGATAAATGAAAGCAAGTTTAAAGGAATGTAGATAGTTATCTACAAATATGTTGCTTGCAAGTAATATTGTATAAAAATAGGAATAAGAAAAATTAAACTAAGTCCCCAAAAGTAAAGGAAATATGAACTAAATGAGACAAGTGTTAATTACTGAAAACATGAACTTCCGCTTGAAGGCTCTATATTTTCAAGAATCATGATGAAACCGCTCCGCGCAGGCGTGGCTACGAAGCCCTGGCACGGTCGTCTACCAGTCAACTGTTCGTCTTGTGTGCGTGGCTGTGTAAAAATAAAAATATGTGTTTTTTTTTTGTTTCGTCAATTGAAGTTACGTTGTTAACAACAATTAACTCTTCCACCACACTATCGGAAAACGTGGACTGTTCAACCGCAGAAGTCGTCGGAGAGGCCATTCGGGTAAGCCTCGACGACGTCGCGGTGGAGCTGAACCTCAAAACAACCATCACCGCTACTGTGGCCAAGGTAATCACTAGCAGAAACGAGTCACAGAGGCATAATTCGACTCATCCAAAAGGTCCAAGAGTCAGCGCGTAATATAAACTGTAAGTACTACCAATAGATTTGATAAACTGTCCAATCTTGAAGATCCGATGCTCTTGATGAACAGAAACAGAAAATATCCCAATCATTAATTACTCACGAAACTATTCGGACACCTGAAATTTTCACACAATTTGTGAAATAATATAATTATCTCCTTTGTTTTAAATGTGAAAACGAATAGATGATTTCGCTTTGCCTAATAAGATGTGGGAATGAAGAGTAATGCATATAAAAATCGACTAATTTCGTTGAATATAAAAATATTATATTTAATTATTATATTTTCTATTCATTTTCACTTTCTTGCTAGTGGTATCAACAATGATAATTGCCAAATGTATATCCCATACGAATTAGCGGTCATCGTTGCTTGTAACACATTGATGTATCGCCGCACTGATAACAGAAGGCGATAATGACGGCTGCTTTCGTTCGCGTTAATATAAACTAATACTTTTATGTATTTGGAAAATATTACAATACTATAGTGTTTAAAAATTATTATTATATATTTTTCGATCTATTTGTATTTGTTTGCCAACGCTATAAGTATCGTATTAACTTTTAATTATTTTGCTTTCTCGTATACAGCTTACGCAGAATATTGTAAGGCTAAAAACTTATCGGATATGTTCGTGAATACACTGCATACCTTTTAAAATGAATTGAATCTCAAAAATATATTTTCATTTGAAGTTTTTAATAAAAAATCTATTGTTCGAAACTATTTAATTTTCGCACAAATGTCCTACTATTTCAATAACTTTTACAAAAAATTATGATTGAGATGCGTTAATTCCGAGAGAAATTGTGGTATAAATAGTATTACATAAGTTACATAACCATTACTAAAGGCGAGAAATCACGTGCTGCTTTAGCACCACTAGTTAACATTGTACCGTTGACCTACCCTCAGAACATATCACACATATTGGACTTGTTGCTGAAAAGGTGCTTTACCATGTCACGACACAAACTATAAGGACTGCATTTCAATAACATCTACGATCTTTAGAGAGCTGGGCTGAAAAGTGGAAAATCAAGCAAAATCAACAGCTAAGATATTCACTTTAAGGTACCATCCGCTCCCGCCAACTCTAAACAACGCTGAAATCCCTTGACCTCCTAAGCACGCAAGATTTTGGATTATATCTTTACTATAATTTAACATCGAAAGACAACATCACTGTTAAACTCAAACAAGCAAAAAAAACAACTACATAAACTGCGCCCCATAATAAACATTATTCTCTTCTTATCATATTAACACTTCTACTATACAAACCCATCATACCCCAACTGCATACACAAAATATCTCAATATTTTTAACATTCAAAAACATTCACCGGCAACCTACATTTTCAAGTACGTCTCAAAGACACCCCCCCTCAAGACCAAGATTTAGAAACCGGTACCCTTTCTTCTCCTTTCTCACATGTCACGTTTAAGTATCCTAAGTCACTAGATCAATTGGAGGTGCTCGATTGAGTTTCTCCCATCGATATTATATTTGTCTTGCCTGACTGTGCTATTCGTCTTGTCTGACTGTCAGCGTTATATTACTGTGTATTTTGTGTTCAACTAACATCTGAAGGAACCAAATGGATGAACGATGTAAAATTAAGTTCTCACTAAAGTTGTTTGACTATTAAAAATTGTGATAGATAACATTTATAATCTATCCAGTTGTGATAGTGTCAATAGTGTGAAATATCGTACTTTTAGGCATTTTATGTAGAACACAATGCTTTGTCAAATTATCCATTCTGGAGTATTGTAGACGTAGATCAATATATTCCCAGATGAGAATTCATTTCAAATTTTGTGGCAGGTATTGTAGTGCAATTTCAGTCGAAGATGCTACGGATCGTTCGACATCAATTTACCATCTTGTGCCAAAAATGCGATTGGAAAGTTGTGATTTCCCTGGGGTTAAAGTTCCCAACTGCTTCTTTGAACGCTCTTTTTTAAATTTTTTATTTGTTTTACGTTAAACACAGTTAAAAACAGTGTCAAAACAAGAGTCCATCTCAGCATTAGCTCAAAGGAAAAGGGAAACTGGACGAAAAATCTAATCGAGATGGGGATCATTGAACCAGAAGTTGCGGTACATTAACATAACGATTAGAATTTGTTTATAAATACATTCAATATAGTCAACGAGAAAGCAGATATAATGAAGTTGTCAGTAATTTTCTATTAGAAAGGAAACAAAGAGTAAAGAAGGAAAATCCCGATGTTGATAAAATCTGCTGAAACGAATGAATATAGTTATTTATATATCAAGGTCGAAAAATGAATGATTTTGGATGAGGTGTAAGGTTTACCAACCGAAGCGGAGCGGAGAGGAGTTGAGGTTGGTATACTAATCGAGTCCAAAATCTTTCAATTTCGGCCGAGGTGCATACAACTATTTTTCGCATATTCACCTCCCAATTTTAGGTTTCAATTTTTGGAGAGATCTCATTTATACCGTGCGGTTTCGTCGTATGGATGCTGATGTTTTTCGACATTATCGCCTCTGAAGTTGTCAGTACTGTCACAATTGTTAAAGCGTGTAGAATTTGCGGCTGGTTTTGGTAATTTGTTTCGGAAGTATGGAGTGCGATATTCCAGAGATTATAATTGAAGTTGAAGCTGCTACTGAGAGTTTACTTCCTCAAGAATCAAAGCATGCATACGAAAGAGAGAATGAACTCTTTTTAAAATGGAAAAGAGAGAAACATGTAACCGTGGTAAATGAAACAACTATGCTGCTGATCTCTATGAAAAGGTTTTACACTTTCATAAATAAAGCTAATTTAATAAGGTACGACAACTAACTTTATTTGTACAATAGCCCCTGATAGTTAGACCGTCGACATTATGGAGCAAATATTCTATGCTTAAGTCAATCCTAGGTATAAAACAAAACATAGATGCCGGGTAGCATTAGTCGAACATAAATAATTTGTGAAGCGTAAGTCAGAAAAATATGAACCCCAAAAAACATGACAGTTCCAGGTATAATATTTCAGAATATATCAAATTCTAATATAATATAATTTTAAAAAATGGAATATAACAATTTTTAATATAAATGTTAACAATAAATAAGTTAAAAATATTCTGTATTCAAAATATAACAAATATTCTTTGCTTATGTGTCAACAGTATTTGTACATTGTCTTGTTTACTTGTCATGGTAATCGTCCTCTAAAATTCATTTTTGGCCTAGGCCGCCAAAGCTCACCTTTGTAGTGTGTAAATGCTCTGCCAAATACGGGTTTTCAAGTGAGGATACAATTTAGCTAATTTTCCTATTTCCAACATTACAAAATAATTTCGTTTTAAAAACTGAAACAAAATAAGTAAATTTGGAATGATCTACATTAATTCTGATATTTAAAAGTTTCAAAATTACTGATGAATTATTTTTAAAAAATGTTCATGAATATTTACCAGTAATTTCCATTCGTTATGTATAGTCAAATGATATGCTGCTTATTGGAAGAATCATTTTTAAGTGGAAGATTAATATAATTTTTACTTTCTATAATACGTAGTATATAGGATTAGTGAATAAAACCGTATACCTCGAATATTCTCTAAACTCTCTTTCAATCGCCAGTTCAGGTTATTTAAATAGAGCTTTTACCGAAGGATTCAGGACACATAGGATCATCAGTTGTAGTTAATAGCTTTTTGATAGCACTTTTAAGATATTTGATCAATTTAGTTTTTTTATTGTAAACCATGAATAAATAGATCTTGGGGAGAGAAATTCAGAAAAACTGTATATTAGTATTTGATGAATAAGTATTATCAGAAGTGAGTTATAAAATCCAGCAGGCAGGCTCAGAAGACAAAATTGGATAGTTATATTTTTTTAAATAGATTTAATTTCAAGATCTCACTTACCAGTTAGTATTTGATGAAAACGTATTATCAGAAATACGCATATTATGCAAATAAAAGAGTTGTAACTAACTTCTTACTAAAGAAGTTGCAAAGTAGATAGTAGGACTCACATGAGAGAAGTCTTTATTAATAAATATGAGGCTTGGAACTTAAACAGTAGCAACTATTTATTTACAACTGATACAAAAGAGATACATGTAATGAATTTTATTGTCCTCCAGTGTTCCAAAAAATGAACAGTAATACTGTGCATTGACGGTCTGCTGAGAAGGAACTGTATACGTTAGGATAAAGCAATCACAATGGAACACGAGAATCACCATATCTTTCACATTGCTGGAGTTCTGGCGTACTTTCGATCTTTGTGGCGGCCCATAATGACGCCATTCTTGCGACTAGCATTTCACTTTTGGCTCGTACGATTTGGTCCATGTCTCATCCAGCATAATCATGCAGCGTAAGGAGGCTTCTCCTCGTGCATAGCGCTCCAAGTGGTTATGAGCAGCGTCGTATCATAGCCATTTCTGCATTTTCGACATTCATGTGGAATCCATCATGATCCTTCTTTTCTCAAACCTAGCCGTTCCTTCAGAATGAGAAGCACAATCGTACGCGTTAATTCTGTCTGTCACGCCGGCTCGCGAATCGCATGGCGTCGATCACTGGCCACTAAAGGCCCATTCACAATGCAATCACAAACATAAGCATAACACATAGACATAGACATTAACACAAGCGAAGTTTTGGCGTATTCACAATGTCGAACATAAACATAGGCAAAATAAGAGTTTCTATTGGCTATGAGACGCAGCACACGAATCGACATGAATAGTTCGCCTATCGACTTCGATACTCGATTTTGAGTTAACGAACTGTGATTGGCTCATTCCTTATGTCTGACATAAGCATAGCACAGAAGCTTGAAGCTTGCAAGCTCTTAAGTTAACGTCTTACGTGTTATGCTTATGCGAACGCATTGTGAATGAGTCCACTTGTAGACGTAGTCCTAACTTTTATGTTAACGCCATGCTTATGCTTATGTTTGCATTGTGAATGGGCCTTAACGCGACAAGAGCATTCACTTCTGCTTCACTGATGTGAGGACGACCTGGAGGGCGCATGACCATGGTGTCCCTCACTGAATGCTTTTACCCACTTTGATTCTGATCTGTAACGCAATGCAGATTCTCCGCAAGCTTCTTGAAGACCTTGATGACATTGTCGCGCTGTACGACTGCTGGCATGTTCAATCTTTATACATCTCCGTTGTTCCTGTTTCGGAAACATCGTATATTAGACCGCCAACTAACATGAGGCTCTGTTCTTCTCGGCAGTGTGCATTCACATTATATAAGAAGGGAGAGTCCATTTTTCGCAGGTAACGTAGGCATGTCACTAACTTTTGGTTTCAGCTACACTTTATGGTTCCATTGAATGGTCTCTCTACAGTAGTGTTGCCAGTATTGAAGTTCTAACCTTCGTATACGCAAAAATATGTTACAATTTGATGAAAGAAGAGTTA
>BLKR01010269.1:0-62384 GCA_011170035.1 Teleogryllus occipitalis
AGTGATTGATGAAGTTGAATGATCAAACGAAAAACAATGTTTCATGCTTCATATAATGCTATCGTGTTTAACAGACATGTAATTACATGTGATACCTATATTTAAACATCCAAACTAATGAAAATTTTCAAAATTAAAATCATCAATAAAACGTTGATTCATCAGCAAGGATTATATTATTAAATACTTTTTTGAGATTCATGTGCTCCTGTGTGAATAACGTAGTAAACGTGGTTCGTATGATCCAGTTTCTCTGAATAATACAAAACCTGCTAGACACATACCCTACACATAATAGTTGTCAAATAGTTATTTACGACATGAGTATCATAAGATATCTTATTACAATACGAAATTGGAGAATTATCAAACAAGACTCTTTAGTCGAAATTGTTAATCAATTGAATATTGTAATATAATGTTACCATTTGAATATCATAGAAAGTAAGACGCAATTTGTCAAAATTCATGTGAACTATAATTTTTCTTTAAATTTTACTCCTTATCCTGCGAAAGATGCGTGACAGTACTTATGTTAACAGTTCTACTGCCATGGGTTTAATTAATTAGTTCGCAGTACGCAAATTATTTTTTTGGGTTTTAAAGAGGTATGGATATACAGAGTATCGGGGAAGGAAACGTCGAGAGTTTGAAAAAAGCTGTTTAAACAATCTTAATCATACTTTGTCTAATAAACTACATATATATTTTGAATGGCTGAGCTGCAATAAACACGCAAATGTTGGTTTGAAAATATGATTTCTACACACAACTTTGCATTCTAGAATCATGTAAACAGACCAGAAACATGTAACATGTTTATTATTAACAATATAAATTAATATATTAGTTCAGAAAAAAATTAACCGAAAAAAAGCAGTCGAACTGTGAAAATTGGGTGCTTTTTTATTTCTTGGTTAATTTTTCTTTCTGATCAAATGTATTCATTTATTTTGTTAATCATAAACAATTTAGATATTAATGAAGTATTTATATGCTTCTACAACGCAAATAGTTGCCTAGAAAACATATATCCAAACCAACTTTTGAATGTTTATTGCGGCTTAACCATTTGGAATATCCGTGTAGTTTATTAGACAAAATAAGCTTAAAATTGTCTTAACAGCTATTTTTCGAAGATTCGACATTTCTTCCCCGAATATCCTGTATATAAAAGGCTTGATTTCTGGTGGTACGCGACGGAACGGCGTTCCGGTTCTTTGGAAATAATTATGAAATTATATTAAATATAAATAGCTATTGCTATGATATTAATAATTAATTCGAGGCGCGTTTCGGGGCCTAAGATTTTAAAAATAAAGGATATATGTATCATAATAACTCTTATGACGACACTGTTCTCAGTTACGTCAAGTTTTAATTTAGAGAATCAAAGTGAATGGTCTAAGTTTACTCACTTAAATAAAGTTTATCTTACTATACATACTATTTAGAAAGTGTTTTATGTTCAAAACAAGTGTTGCCTTAACAGCATATATTTTCACGTATTATTCGTAATTGCTATGCAATATTCAATACGGACTATGTGAACCTGCAAAAAAGACACGACAAGATTCCCTCCTTTCCGATGCGAAAACAAAGTGAAGCATTTGCAGTTTTAAAAAAACAGGGTGTTCAATTTATCTTAATACAAGATCTATTTTTAAAAAGAGATTTCATTAAACAAAAATCTCTAGCGTTCATATTGTTTTTCGACAATGTTATAAAGATCAGTCAGGGCTAATATTATACAGTAGAAAATTGGGGTTAATGTATTACACTTTAAGAGTTGTTATTTATTTATGTCCAAAATTAACAAGAAAATGACAAATGATAGGAAATATATTCTATTATAATGACCATATAGCAAACACTCAGAATGTAACAATATTTGGGAGGGAAAAAATCAAAACTAAAATGCCTAATTTTTCCAGTCAAAAACTTTACCACCGTGAAATAAATCTTTTGATGTTACTTCGTTATTTTTATGACACGATATTTTTGAAAATAGGTTATCATTAAGAAAGAATTAATATTCTTTTCTGCGTTAAAATAATGCAATAATATTAATCGTGTCATGATATATACAGCCTCAAATTTGTGGGGCTAATATGATACAACTTTAGAGGCTAATGTAATACGGGTGTCGGGGCTATTTTGATACACTTTGATAACACGCAGACAACTGGAAGGGATTTTTTATGTTTAATATTACATCAAAGGCGCTAAAATTCCGATTTGATGTTCATAAACTATCCAAGTGTTTATCTGAGAAAGAAAGACCAGGCGACAATTCATATAGATTTCCTCGTTCACCTCCCTACCCAGTACATGGTGATTCACTTATGATTATTAATTGGCGGAAGCTTCTGCTGTTTCAATGCAGTTATTGATTTTTCACTGGAATCACAAGGAACCAGGCCTACAATAGGAGCTAACACCATCCCTTCAACTCCAGATATCAACTGTTCTCATCCAGTACTTTTGAGATAATGCTGTTGGAAAAAAATTAAAAAAAACAGTAGCCCTCCAAAGAATAAGGAAGCGGTTAGACCCAATAGCAGCAATCATTACTAGTGAAGAGTGGATCATTACTAGGAAAGAGTGGGGTGTTTAATTTACATTAATTTAATATCTCTTTTTAAAAAGAGATTTCATGAAACAAAAATCTCTAGCGTTAATATTTGTTTTCGACAATGTTAATAGGTATTTGTTTGCAATTTTCGAAAATTCAGATCGTTCGCCCAAAATTGAACGTACGCCACCTTTAAGCATCTTGTGCTTCGAGGAATAGATTTACAGAAAAATTGGAGCTCTTTTTGAGAAAATTATGTAAATATGATGGGGTTTGGTGTAAAGTACCTTCAAAATTAAAAGATTCGTTTCAAATTCGAAGATTCGTAATATTAGCCAGATCGTTCAAGGAATATCCATTTTGGTGAATATCGTGTTTACTTTAGGCTCTAGAATTACTCACACGAAGACGGATTCACAAAGAGGTTTTTTGGAAAATCACTTTTTCGGGTTCAAAAAACAAGCGTTTTGACAGCCTTGTGTATAGAAAATAAAATAACAATACCAACAATCCACTTTTCTCGAACTAACTACTTACAAAACGTGTTTTCTGTGAAAATTTCGACACTTCCTCATACAGCATTACGTAACTCTCTTTACACGTGGAGGTAAAAATATTCCAGCGTTACTGGGATTTGAACTCGGATCCCCGTAGTCTGTAGGTCTGGCTCGACCGCACTGTGCTATCACAGATATTGGATAAGTGAATCACCATGCTGGGTAGCGAGGAGGGAACGAGGAAATCTATAAATTGTCACCTGCTCTTTCTTTCTCAGATAAACACTTGGATAGTTTATCAACATGAAATCGGAATTTTAGCGCCTTTGATGTAATATTAAACATAAAAAAGTCCCTTCCAGTTGTCTGCGTGTTATCAAAGTGTATCAAAATAGCCCCGACACCCGTATTACATTAGCCCCTTAAGTTGTATCATATTAGCCCCACGAATTTGAGGCTGTGTATATCATGACACGATTAATATTATTGCATTATTTTAACGCAGAAAAGAATATTAATTCTTTCTTAATGATAACCTATTTTCAAAAATATCGTGTCATGAAAAATAACGAAGTAACATCAAAAGATTTATTTCACGGTGGTAAAGTTTTTGACTGGAAAAATTAGGCATTTTAGTTTTGATTTTTTTCCTCACAAATATTGTTACATTCTGAGTGTTTGCTATATGGTCATTATAATAGAATATATTTCCTATCATTTGTCATTTTCTTGTTAATTTTGGACATAAATAAATAACAGCTCTTAAAGTGTAATACATTAACCCCAATTTTCTACTGTATAATATTAGCCCCGACTGATCTTTATAACATTGTCGAAAAACAATATGAACGCTAAGAAAAATTTTTGGTCTTTTAAATCTTTATCTGACCAAGATAAATAAAACGCCCTGTTTGGAAACTGCGTATTTCCTCGCATCGAAGGAAGGTCTTGTCGCGTCTTTGCAGACATGGTCCATCTGTTAATATTGCATAACAGTATGTGAAAATATGCTGTTAAGCATTTGAACATAAACACTTTATGTATGTGTAGTAAAGATAAACTTTGTAAAAGAACCAAACAGACCATTCACTGATTCTCTAGGTAAAACTGACATGACTGAGAACAGTGCCATAAGTGATATGCATATATCCTTTTTATTTTTAAATCTTAGGCTGGCTGCACTCAGAAATATTATTAATGAACTATTATCTTTGTCTCGTTTCATAATTGGCTAAGAGGCTGGAACCTTTCATTCCGTCACTTACTGTAAACGCTTTTTATATACAGGATATTCGAGGAAGAAATGTCGAATCTTCGAAAAATAGCTGTTAAGACAATTTTAAGCTTATTTTGTCTAATAAACTACACGGATATTCCTAATGGCTAAGCCGCAATAAACATTCAAAAGTTGGTTTGGATATATGTTTTCTAGGCAACTATTTGCGTTGTAGAAGCATATAAACACTTCATTAATATCTAAATTGTTTATGATTAACAAAATAAATGAATGCATTTGATCAGAAAGAAAAATTAACCTAGAAATAAAAAAGCACCCAATTTTCACAGTTCGACTGCTTTTTTATTTCTCGGTTAATTTTTTTCTGAACTAATATATTAATTTATATTGTTAATAATAAACATGTTACATGTTTCTGGTCTGTTTACATGAGTCTAGAATGCAAAGTTTTGCGTAGAAATCGTATTTTCAAACCAACATTTGCGTGTTTATTGCAGCTCAGTTATTCAAAATATCTATGTAGTTTATTAGACAAAATATGATTAAAATTGTTTAAACAGCTTTTTTCAAACTTTCGACGTTTCCTTCCCCGATACTCTGTATATCCATGCTTCTTTAAAATCAAAAACAATAATTTGCGTACTGCAAACTAGTTAATTAAACTCATGGGAGTAGAACTGTTAATATAAGTACTGTCACACATCTTTCGCAGGATAAGGAGTAAAATTTAAAGAAAAATTATAGTTCACATGAATTTTGACAAATTGCGTCTTACTTTCTATGATATTCAAATGGTAACATTATATTACAATATTCAATTGGTTAACAATTTCGGCTAAAGAGTCTTGTTTGATAATTCTCCAATTTCATATTGTAATAAGATATCTTATGATACTCATGTCGTAAGCTATTTGACAGCAACCATGTCAGATGTAGGGGCACTATGTATTCAGAGAAATCGCCACGATCACGTTTGCAGGTATGAATGCGCTGTTGTGGCTGCAATCCTTGCTGATGAAGCACGTTTTATTGATGATTTTAATTTTGAAAATTTTCATTGAACTGAATGTTTAAATATAGGTATCACATGTAATTACATGTCTATTAAACTTACGATAACATTACTGAGCATGGCTCATTCAACTTCATCAATCACTCAAAATTACTTTAATTTTCTCTGCTTATCAGTTTTTAATCTCAGATCTTCGATGAAGACTTGAATCAAATAACATCGTAGATATTTGAGTGTTTAAAAATAATAACGTGAATAAATGCTTATATTTATTGAATTGGTTTTATAATAACCTGTAAAAACATGGGTTTTCTGTTGGTTTTGGGGATGTTGAAAACATTCAAATAGTAAAGGCAATGTTAAGCTGGTGACCTTTAACATTGTTTATTTGATATTATTCTTAGGGATAGTTTATAATGGTTAAACGTTTTCAAAGAGTGCACATTAGATACCTCGAATGGCCCGTTTCCGTTTAATAAACCGCTACGTTCTCCCTGTACAGATGGTCGTGCAAAATTCAAGGTTTTGATAGATTCGTAGAATGGCAGCCAACAAACCACCTTCGAACTCTGACGATACTGAAATGTAGTCTGTGTTAGGAAGGTCATATCACTTGACCACCAAGTTCGTTCTATGTATTTTCACTGGGAAAAGCTAGTGCATTGATATTTACTAAACTGTAAACAAACGCTAAATCTCTTTGAATTGTTATAACATCTGTTTTGCTTTCTTTTAGTAATATCAACTCGTTTTACCAAATACGTGAGTTTGTTATATTTTTACACGCTACAATAATTTAATTTTACAAGTATGTATTTTCAAGCATTTAGGAATTCATGAAATTTCATTGAAACGTTTGCCAATCTAAAAACCTTTTAAATGTATATTAAATATATTAATGTTGTTTAAAAATATGTATTAACAATGCGTAGATTTAGCACATAAAGCTCTGATTTGAATATTATACAATGAAATCATGAAATTAACAGTTTTAGAAAGGAATGATAAATTGAATTGAAAATATTAACTTAAAGTTTATATACGTTTATTTAGAAATTTCTATACTTGTGTAAATATTGTGATGTGTGATTATACTCATGTGATCTTTCAAAACACAAAATTGAATATTTCTGTATTTGAAAACCTTAACACTACCTTCATCCAATCCAGTGCAGTTTATAGCAAACAGCTAAGCAATATGTTTCCCTATTTTTAATGGTAATGATTAAACAAGAGGAACAAATAGTTTCTGACTCTCGGTGTTAACAGGGGACTTAAAAAAATTAATAATACATTTATTCGGTTGCTCAACACCCCTTTGATAGAAAAACAGAAACAATTGTTTGGGCGTAATGCACCTTGAAAAATATTTTTTTTATAATCAATTTCTTTCCTATTTGATAAATATATCGACTTGCAAATTGTAGAGAAATTAAAAGAGAATATAAAAACCAAATAAAAGTTATGCTCATACTCACCGTAAAAATACGAATTAAGCATAATTAATTTGGCCACAGAATTTGTTTACAAGCAAGTGCATTTTAAGCGTATGTGGCAGGCAAAAGCACGGCATTGGAGAATGTTTTTTCAGTATGCCCATCCCACGCTATTCTGCTAGCACGAATGAATTAAGCGCAAACAAAATGGGGCCTACTAAGATGTTAATTTCTTATAAACAATTACATATATCTCGAGAACGAGATATAATAGCACCGAACGGATTCCGGAATTTTGCATCACATTTAAACGCCATTCAGATTAGACAATAAAAAATTTGCAACAATTGCAAATTTATAAACAATTTCCAAATTTTGCAAATCTAAAGGGGAGAGTCTCCCGATGTCCCAGAACCAAAAACAGCGAATTAACAATTTTGCAACAATTTATAATTTTATAAACAAATTCGAAATATGCGTTAGAACGGCCAGGAAGGCTCCGCAAATTGTGCCTGAAATGAATATCTCAAAATAGCAGTTTGTCAGGAGTTACAAATCGATTACTAAAAGTTAGAATAATTGTTGCTAAAATGATAAATATTTACTGGTCTATAGACAATCATTCTGGACGGAAAACCCCGCTTAGAAATATTTTTTTCGTCGTGGCGTACGCGCAGGCAAACTATCTCCTTCGGCAGGGAAATATGACGATATTTCCGTCTCGTACGTAAACGAACTAGCCCCCTCCCCCTGAGACAGCGTTCTTTCTGCCCCTTGGGATGTTGCACCAATCACAGACAACTGTGGTTCTACCTGCTAGCGATTGGTCAACGCGTCCCTCCCCCTGCCCTCCCCCAGGCCGAGGGGTGTCCAAGTTTGTCGGCGCGGTGTGGAAGATAGAATTTTGAACGACATTTTTTCTGAGGGAGAGGGTACATCACCCGCACGGAATAAATCGTTGGCAGCAGCTCTGTTTGTAGAAGATGATGTAATGTGAAGGGTGAGATGATGAATTTCGTGACGTTGATAAGTGGAATGAAAATGTGGACAATCCACTCTTTGTTCTGAACTAGTGCGTACACTAACGTAGCAGTATTTTCTGAAAAAAATTCATTTATTAAAAAATTGGAAAAATGTGATTGATATATTTATTATAATCTTTGTAGATTTATTTATTTCTACATTTAATACATTCATCAGTGGGTTGGTTATTTACATTTGTTTTGTACCCCCTTCTAAATGTTTGAATTCAAAAGACTACTTGTACTTTAATATAATACGCTTAGTTAATTCACTCACTTTGTGCTCTAAAGGTGACGAGCATATGCCTGCCAACAGCACGATTTGTTGTGTAACAAGTGTTCTACATATCCCGATATAATCAACGCCTGTCTCTGATACAAAATTTTATCTTCCTTTACACTACGATGGTTTTCTGGTTGTTCTTTTAATACTGAATTTCCCGTATTTTGAAATTTTTCATCCAGGAGCTATCATGCAACGCTATCTTGTTTTAAGATTCAGTTTCATATTTCTTTTTAATATAAAATTTGAGTGCTGTACTGTGTCCATGGGAGCATAAACGTTTCTGGAGCAAAAATGGATCACCTTTTGAAACGGTCAAAAGGGCATTAAGGGTGTAAGGTGCGGAGTAATATCTTGAGGATTTTCACCCTCATTACGACACATCGATTTAAATTAATAGATTACTCCACATTTACGATGAAGATGTAGAAACCAAGGTGATAGTAAAGATGAACGCTTGATGAGAAGACTGAATGTTTGAATAAAGTATACGGTAGTAGCAGAGTATATAGTCAATCGTATATAGTCTCGTATGAGTAGAGTATATAGTCAATAAGTAGCTCAAGTAAATACAAAAGTACAATATTCGTATTATCTTTTGTACATTACAAACTGTGATTCAATGCCACCGAGTAATATCCAACTCGAGTTCAAATAAATCAATTCTGACTCGAGAACAGCAATCGGGATTCAAGTGCTTCTTTACATCATCAGGAACTTCGTATTGTTTCCTTTCTCATATGCGCTTGGTAGTATATTCAAAAGAATATGTGCCTGTAAATGAGACGCTATCAAGGAAGTAATAAATCGCAAAAGTACGGAGTAAGTGCATCTTCTTTGTTACGTTTAGTGCGAATAATGCCTCTTTAAAACATCGTAAACCGGTCAATTAAATAGTCAATACGAAGAATGGTCTACAGTCGAATCACTGTTAAAAGTACGTTCACATGGCCAACTACTTTATGTGGCCAGTAAGATATTCTCTTACATAACTGATTTTTAATATTTCTAATCATCTAAAATTAATCATCGAGAGTAATATTTTCGCTGTAAGCAATAAATATTTAGGTACATATTATATCATTTCGTTAATGGTACACCAGCCACAGACTTCGGCCAAAAATACGATATTTCCATTACACTTTTAATTAAATATAAATGTTTTTCTTCCTGTAAATCAAAGTAATAAAATAATGAATATAAACCATTCTTGGAAGCACAGACTCACATCAGGTGTTCCTTCACCACTCGAACATGTCATACGAGTACACGGTGGTTTGGGGACTTCCTCCTCTCGTTATTCTCCCTAGTGAAGCATGTACTAGACAGGGCAAGCTGTACAATTTTAGTGGTCTCCCGATGCGAGCGATCGTGCAGTGCATGTAGCTGTGTGTGTGTGTGTGTGTGTGTGTGTGTGTGTGTGTGTGTGTGTGTGTGTGTGTGTGTATGTATGTAAGGAAAGGCGTGGGGTTAAGGATGAAGAAAAAAATGCGCGCGGCCCATCGCCCCTTCGTTAGGGTACTACTTCGACATTCTTCTGGTATTGATTGTTGCAGCCATATAAAACTAAACTATAATCACAACGGCTAGCCACTAGAGCTCTCGTCCAGACAGTGATTGAATTCAACACAGCTACTTAGCTAGAGTTTAAACACACCGTTGTCGGGAGACGAACCCTAGAACCCCTCAAACCATTGACCGTATCATAAATGGCCGTTCAGGTAAATCTATTTACGGAACATTCGTCAAACCTGTAAAAGAGAAAGTATTTGCGTTAAGCACGATTCTCGTTTAGTCTGAACGAGTAAAACTAGGCACCTCTAGTCGCCTTTGAGGATTTTATCAAACACGAGACGCGGTCATCCGGACGGCTAAAATTCGCACGTACGCCAATAGAGCAACGCCCCCTTAATACACATTAAGATGCAAAAACGCAAAGGAAGTTATTCTGGTTTCGTTTGCTGCACACGCCAAATCTCCGACCTCCACCTTGCGGCGCTTCAGCTGCGCTTATTAACTTCGCTCTTCCGATGCTCCTCCACCTGCTCTAATAACGTCACGTGCTCCGTCAGAATCTGCATAAGCTTCCCACAGAAAGTTTCTCAGACGGCGGCGGCGGCGGCGGCGGCGGCGGCGGCGGCGGCGGCGGCGGCGGCGGCGGCGGCGGCGGCGGCGGCGGCGGCGGCGGCGGTGGTGCCGGGAGGCGGAGGCGGAGGCGGAGGCGGAGGCGGAGGCGGAGGCGGAGGCGGAGGCGGGAGGCGGAGGCGGAGGCGGAGGCGGAGGCGGAGGCGGCGGCGGCGGCGGCGGCGGCGGCGGCAGCGGCGGCGGCGGCGGTGGCGGCGGCAGCGGTTGCGGCGGCGGCGGTGGCGGCGGTGGCGGCGGCGGCGGCGGCGGTGGCGGCGGCGGCGGCGGTGGCGGCGGCGGCGGCGGCGGCGGCGGCGGCGGTGGCGGCGGCGGCGGCGGCGGCGGCGGCGGCGGCGGCGGCGGCGGCGGCGGCGGCGGCGGCGGCGGAGGCATCTGCGCGCGAGAGGATCGCGACGAGGCAGGTTGTGCGGGTCCATCCTGCAGGACGAGCTGGGTAATTGGTCGCTGTGACGCGCCCCCTCCCGGCGGAACAGGCTCGCTCCGAGGCAGCGGCAAGAAAGAGGGAAAAGTGCAGCGCGCGCGGCGGTTTCGCTGGCGAGCGACAGGTGACGCGCACCGTCACGGGGGCGTGATGATGAGTTCCATTCTGAACGTAGGCGCCATTATGACGTTTGGCGATTCATTCGTGTTTCCTGTCAACACGTCGGCTGCTGCAGTCCATGGCACTGTAAGTGTAGTGGATGATATATCCCAGGAGGTTGTGATGACCCCCATTACCTCCCTCTCTTTCTTTCTTTTTTCTCTCTTTCTTTCTTTCTTTTCGTCTCTCTCTGAACCGTGACGTCCTGCGCCGAACTACACGTCAGAACGATGTTTTTCGTCTTCAGGTACCTTCCCTAGCGGCGCACTGCCCCAGAAGGAACATGTTCAATTAACACACATGCACTTGTGTCGAGTTCGAAAAAATAGGGGACTCACACCAGTGAATTCTCCACAAAAAGAACTATATCGTTTTACAAACATTTTACAACTCACGGAGACCACATAACTAAGATACGGACCCTTGGAAATGTCAATTTTACACAGTAAGTGTCAATAATTCAATAATTCACGAACTTAGTTTCCCCGTCAGCTCGAGCTACCTTGAAGGCGGCGTTCAGACCTTAGGCTGCAGTGATGAGAAAAGACCCTTCTTCTTGAGAGGAGAGTTCCTGGCTTTTGAAAAACGAAGATATGTTTCTCTGAAATACAGTGCAAATAAATCGTTTATCGTTTTATCCCACGAATTCTACTTAATGATGACGTTATCGGCGTTTTAGCCACTTTTTCACTTACCCGTTTGGCTAATGCAACATTTTTAATTCATGGTTGTGAGTTATGGTTCAATGGGCAGGGTGACGGACAAAATGGCATGGGGGAAGGTGGAGGCGGCGACGAAGCTCGCGCTGGAAAAGTCGCTCTCGCAAGTGACAACTTTCCGAGTTCGGCGCCTTCATGGTATAAAGTGAGCATGTTTTAAGGAGCTGCTTCTTAGTAATGCGGTCTCCGTAAGTGGTCAAATTTTATCAAACGTTACAGTTTTTGGCAGAGAACGCAATGGCGAGTCTTGTTTTTATTTGACAAAAGTGAATGTTTGATTGTAAGCTCTCGACATGTGTGATGATTAGGGAACGGATTTCCATGTAATTACATGTTTTTACAGGAACTAGATACCTGCATTGAATAAAGTTCTTTTGGGAGTTTACAAAACTTCCTGAATGAATTAGAATTAATTTTATTTACATATTTTTACATATTTTGGTATAATTACATATTTTTACATATTGTGACATACCGATATGTCACATGAAAATAAACTAACATTTATTTGAAGACTATATGGTGGAATATGCATTAAGAAGTTTAGACGATCGAAAGGTCAGCTACACCAAAATATAACGAACGCATGGATTGGCTGGGTGAGAGAAGGACGGTCAAATGTTATGAGAAAAAAGAAGGGAGTTTAATACGAAGCTTCGAGGGGTGAATCATGCAGGAAGATTTCATTCTGACCGGCATCGCGTGTCTGAACTGATCGTAGGTTGTGAGAGGGAGCGAGTGTAATGCAGATAGTCAGAGTCGGGTTTTTCAGATCGTGAAAGTTTAAGGACAGTAAATGATATTGCAGATATTGCATGTGGAAGTAATATTGACGCATAAATTGGGACTTTGTCGGGAGTGGTAATCGAGTTATAGGTTTCGGGACTATGTCATAGGACGTAATCGGGACTGATAATTTTGATAGTTTGACACCATCTTGGATAGGAGCAGAAGAGGATTTCTTGGAACTTTGGACTACGGCAAGCTCGCAAGATATTTCGACTGAGAAGTCTTCGAGGGACATCAACGAAGAATAGATAAGTTAACCGCGGTATAAAACTCTAAATTCAAAGATATCTTGATCAAAGGCCTAACATCAAAATCATTTATTAAATTCACTATATTGTTTGCAAAAAGGTAACAATAAACTTTGTTAAATTTTGTTCTTTAGAAAAGAAAGTGATCTTTCATTTAGTCAATCCAAACAGTAATGAACTAGGAATTAGAATCATTCTATTTCAGATTCCCAGCAGCGCTGTATAGTCTGCGGATCCTATAATCCATTATGAAGGTAATAAGGATTATAATATATCGTGACCCATTGACCCAGCAAGCCGGACGCTAAGATCTTTGCAAGATATTAAAGTAGAGAGAAAATTTTGCATATCTCAATATTTTACCTATTACTACATATTTCGTTACATTTTCATTCATTTATACGTCGAAATGGAATATTTCACACGCGCGTTTGCGATATAACGGAAGCATATTTCTTACAAATCGAAAGTAATGGTGCTGCGCTTCTCTAGATTCTTATATGACCATCATATCTTTCCAATGAATTGTTAAACAACCCCCCTCCACGATTTACTGCGTACTCGAAGTAAAGAAATTTTTATGAACAAGTAATTTTAACCACGTGTTTGCTAATGTTTCAAACAGCACATTCGTTACTCGATCGAAAACTAAGAAGTAATTTTTTACTGCAAATTGTCTTTCTGCGTTGTTAGATTCGGGCTGAGGTATATTTAACTCTTCCATTTATCCTCCCTCTAACACCCCTCTCCGGACTCCATCACTGGATACACGGTACTAGTATTCACTTGAATACCGGCTTCTCGTAAACATTGTAATATATACAAAGAACGTATTTTATATTTCGAATAAAATTCTTGCGTGTGATGAAGACTAGTGTTCAATTACTTCTGCAGAAGTAGAACCTACTTTCACCAACTCCGAGTCCTCTTTAAGAACTACTGTGTAAAACGACACTATTTACGAGTACAATAATACTAAGACATCAACAAATCTTCAAACAGAAGAGAAAAAAAGAAGAAAAATGAAAAAGAAAAAAAAAACAAGAAAAAAACAAGTCAGTGCCTTTTTATATGACTGCAACGTTTTATTATCTTCAATCAATGATCAACTTTTATTTTAAATATTTTCTATCTTTTCTTACATGTTTTGGAAAAAATAAGTACATACATATGTACAGATTTTGCATTTTTTATTACAATAAATTCCGTTCCCTAGTGATGATGTAGTGCATGGAAGGGCACGAGGATAGGGAAGAAAAGTTAGCGTGCGGTTTGTGGTGACATCTGTCTAGTATTTATTGTCGAAATCGCCAAAAACAACCGATCAGCGCAGCCGTTCCTATAATTCCTCTCCGGACTGTGGTTCAGTTCCATCTATGGTAGCGCAAGTTTGAAATCTCCCTTTTGGGAGGAGCTTATTTTCGCGGGCTTCCTCCACAGCTACTACAGTGCCAGATTCTTTCGCCTACTGCACACTTGCGATTCGGCACCCTCCTCCGGCACGAATGAGCTATTAGTCATCACTGTCACTGCAGCTTTCGCTGTCGATTGATTGATTGATTGATTGTTAGCGATTCAGGGCGCGTCAACTAACGAGGTCATTAGTCCCGTAAGTATAGGGCATGTTTGTCATCATGAGGTGGCGGTGATCTTCCTCCACTGGATAGCGAGAACCGGCGCCGACCTCCCGTCGACTAGCGGGGTTCCCCACCAGGTATCTCCCACCAGCGGGTCACCGCCCCAGCTGGGACAAGGTTTAAGTCCCCGACCGGTCTCCCGGCATGTAAGGTAGAGAAGTGCATGTTAGTGTAAATTTGTGTGTGTGTGTGTAAGGGGAGAGAATAGGACAAGGAAGAGGAAGGAAAGATCGCGCGCGATGCGCGGCCCGTTTGTTAGGGAACTGTTCCTGCATTCGCTTGATATTGATCGGTGAAACCATGAAAAACTAACGACCAGAGCAGCCAGCCGCTTGAATTCTCCTCCAGACGGTGACTGAATTCGACCTAGTGTCGAAAATCCTGCCGCCGTCGGAACTCGAACCTAGGACCTCCCGGTCAGAGGCACTGCAGTGACATTCGTTGATGCACTGTGCCACTGCTCCCGGTCCTTCGCTGTTCCTTTCGTCATTGACGTTTTCAGAGGAACTGTCCCGTAAAGAAACAATAATTTTGTCCATACCTGCGTTCATGATCATGTCTGTTTTCATATATTTCGCTTCGATTTTTTCACGTGTCCACAACACTTCTTCCATCGATATACGCAATATTCAGAAAATAATATTCGGCATACATTTTCTTTAAGTCGCAGAGTGGTACCGATGCTTTGTTAAGCAACACGATTCTTAATGGGTAATCCCAAACTAATTCGATGCAATTGAGAACGTGATGGTAAGAAGGGAGCTAGTTGTTGAGGCCACTTTACCTGCGAATAGTTGTCTTAGAAACAAATAAGCACAATATTATGCCTGGTAAGTTCACTTGAAATTAGGCGTACGCTAAGACACACCACACTGCACAGTACTCAAAGACAAAAGGAATAGGACTGAGAACCAGGGGCGATGCTTCCTATACATATGTTTCTCTTACTGAGCCTTAATGTATTAGCTTTTGTGCAGAGTCAGCTTCTGTGCATAAGCTGCTGAAATTGTTTTGATTGGGGTGCTTGTACTGCGCCCGGTGCTTGTACTCCTCTGCCCGGCCTTGCCGGTTGTGGCGCAGTGCGAGTGAGAGAGCGATATGTTCAGGGGAAGTAGCGGTTGATGGTGGAAGTCACCCCTCCTCCGGCATGCGTATTCGACGGGCGAATACAAACTTGTTCTACTGTAGCTAATTAGCCAGTGTCAAACGTCTGCCATCGTCGGAATTCGAACTCTCCCTGTCTGCAAAGACAGCGGTAATGCCGCCTCAAAACCATCTGAGCCGGTCGTTATTACAATAAAAGTTGTAAAAAGTTTGCTAGCATGTGACCGAGAGGTGAGCTGACCTTGACTTCCACTGAATATTTGAGATTAGAGGTATTCATCAATGTATTGCTATCGTTTCTAAAGTCAGCGTCTCTCAGACAGCCAAATTAGCATATACAGTGAAGGATATGACGTATAATGCCCCTCACTCCTAATCATACTCTGATCACTGTTCCAGGAACTTTGTTCCTACGTTTCCGCCAATTCGATCAATGAATTGTTAAATCACTTGAAGTTTCGAAGAACATTCAGAGGAAATGTAAAGCCGACAACTCCAGTTTGTAGAATGTGGATCAATGTTGACAATTTCAGTAACTGTTGTAATAATTTAAAAATATGTACGATTTCTTCGTGTAATAATTTATTCGATATCAGTATTTTTTGTTAAATATCGAATTTATCGACCGACAACGAAAGAGTGGGTCTAAAAACCTTCTGACTTGAAATGAATGCTTAACAATTAATTGGTTTTAAAAAGCATTAGCAATTATTTACTGAACTTACACACAATCATACACACGCACAAAACAAACAAACAAACAAAAACACACACACATATATGTATGTATATATATATATATATATATATATATATATATATATATATATATATATATATATATATGTATATATAATTTATTAATAACGTATAAGCTAGAAATACTAATGGTATTAGTGATTAATTGTTGTTATACTCCAGCTTCAGCCTTCATTTCACATTCAGATACCACGTTTACCAGATTATTAACAGTGATACCATTAAAATGACAGCAGCAATGTAATTGACTAGGCTAGTGCAAACGCCTTATAATCAATTATAAAGTAAATATCCATTAAGTTGCCAATGAATACACGGTTAAATTTCGACAATCTGTCACCGAAGCTCCTACTCTTTTGCTCGGCTATTGCACGACACATACGAGCGTTCTAAAAGTTTCTCCGCCGTGGCAGTCTCCCCACTCCACCATCCTTTATGCGGAACCGGCAACATCACGGTGATCGCATAAGAATACGGTCACGTATTTTTATTTCAACTACTGCTTGCTTGCGAGTGAGCGCGCTTCTGAGAATAAAATTTGAACACTGTCACGCTGATGAAGCCCGCGATGTTGCCGTTTCCGCATAAGAGATGGTGGAGTGGGGAGACGGCCACGGCGGAGAGACTTTTTGAACGTTCTGTTTGAAATTTGAATTATCCACTAAGATTCTCGGTCAAAAATCAACGGTTGTTTCCTTGCCTACTTGTTGATATGAATCGGCAATATCTATGAATTTCTTTGTTCTTTCCAGAAAAAAACTTGTGAAACCGCGGAAGTACACAACTTCACTCTTGTTTCTTTGAAATACTCTGAACGATTTCTGAGATAGGCTCTACCGAAGTGTCTATGCTTTGTTTGCCATCTACTTGGCACATTTTTAGGTCAATCACATCTTACCCATATTTTACTCTCCGATTCAATTCTCAGGCCTTTTATAACCACTCTGCTTCGCGCTCCTTCAATCATGTTGTCTTAATCCGTCATTGTCCTCATTATTTTAATTAACAGCTCTTTACTACTTTCCATCCACGCTTCAGATTACACGGCGCTCAGTAAATAGTAGCATCGTGGTTTCGAGGACATTCGCCTTTTCTCCGCATTACCAGAATTATCATAGGTAATACCACTTGTGTGGAGTGCTTTGGAAATTGTGTGAAATTATCTGAGAATTTCCAAACCACGAGTGGTATTTAATAGGACCATTCCACAAGTGAAATTATGTCTAACAGAGTTCCAACATACGCCAAACATTGAAAATAACTGAAAGCTATGTTTAAAACAAAGAGGTTTTGTTTTCGTACATTCGCAGTTTATTGGACATCAACATAGCGATCGATATATACCACCTCCTAATAAGATAGATGAGTGACAGTTTATGATTGGCCAGTAGAGAGAAGCGGTAAGAAAAATCGGATAGAAAAAGCGATAAACTTTTTGAGATACACTGCCCTGATTGGGGCATTTTGTATGTACTGTTAAACACTATTGTTTTTAATTTACGAGTGGAATAGTCTAGTCAATTTTCATCTCAAAGTTATTTACTGCAGATTCGCGCCTTCTGTAACTACGTCAGTTCTGAGGTCAGAACCGTGACGCAAACCTTTTCGACAGAGATCCAGCTTCTTCCCTGAGTAAACAAATGTTACCCAAACACGAAACTGCACTGGTAATTTGCCCATTTATAATTAGAGACGTGCGAAAAAATGCGGTTGCATCAATAAAGTTGGTATTCTGAATCTCAAATTTCTATTTTTTTTTATCGAATCTGGATTGAGTATATCACGATTTCCTGATGTACTCGATTACATTCACTCCTCCTTTATATTAGAGATTTCAAGGTTTCAATTTACAGTTATGTACCAAAGATACTTTCTTTTATTGATAAAAAAGTGTAATTAGTTAAACACTTGTTTAGTGTTTTTAAAACTTATTACATAGTTGCCGAGGACTGTGAGGTCTGCCGAGGAATGTTTGGGAGTCATTGCTCTAACCCACCTGGTATATCTTTCCATCCGTCTTTTAAGACCATTAGCTGAATTCGAATGACACTGTTAGTGCATATGCAAGAATCTACAACGGCCTCAGAATTATATTAGAAGTTGAAACTGTAGCTGTTGCAATCCATAATCCTATGGACGCCTCTTCCATGTGTCCACTCAAAATTATCGCCATCGTCATCAACTCTATCTAGAATCTTTCTCTTCCTTTTTCGTTTTCTCCAGCAACGACCTCTGCATTACCACATCCTGCGTCAAAGTCATCGTTGCAAACCCCCCGAAATAACGAAGAGAATCAAGATGTTCGGTACAGGAACTAAAATCCTTTCTGATATAAAGAATATTTAAATATGACGGAGATCTTACATTTTATCACACACCTATGTAAAAGCTTGCATATGCTTTATTGCAGTTCTCTAACGATTTCACTTCCGAAGAAATAAACAGGGTTTTTGCCAAGAGCATTTGTTACAGAGTTACGGACTTCCGGCATTCTAATAATTGGCATAACAAAAAAATTTCAGGTGAAGTGTGTACATAACAAGACAGGTTCACAGGTTATACACAAGTCATACAAGAAATTGCTGGCTGAAAGGAAGGCAATCCGGAATACATTTTTAATTTGAAAAGATAATGGTTCTTATAGCCAGAGTCCATTTGAAATGAAAACAAATGCAACAATCCCACACATAAATTAATATATCTAGAGTAGATCGAGATCCGACAGTGGCATGCTTTTCGATACACCCTAGATAGCTGGGTCGAATTCGATCGCTGTGTGGAGAATTATAGCGGCCGGCTGCTCTGATAGATAGTTTTCCGTGGTTTCTCCGAACAAGAGCAGGTGAATGCCGAAGCCATATCCTAACAAAGGGGTGAAGGATCCTTCCTTCCTCTTCCTTATCATATCCTCCCCGCTTATACACACATTCATTCACATGTAGTACACTACCATACATGCCGCGAGACGATGCGGTAGCTTAAAGCTTGTCCTGGTTGGGGCGATACCCCGCTAGCCGACGTGTAAGTCGGCGACGGACGGCGGGGGAATATCACCGCCCGAGATACGATTAGCTCTCATCTGTCTCTCGGTACTACTACCTCGAAGCAACGTCGCCAGCACCTTCATGGCAGCGCCAGTGCTCTCATTGCTCAGTCGATTCTACCACCACCGCTCCCAACGCCAACCTACACTCGATTCCACTCCTGCCGCTGCTGCATCACCATCTTTCACCGCCGCCGCCACCGCTACCGTAACTACCACCGCCACCGCCACTCTCATCGCCTCCGTCACCGTCACCGTCACCGTCACCGTCACCGTCACCGTCACCGACACCGGCACCGTCACCGTCACCGTCACCGTCACCGTCACCGTCACCGTCATCGTCATCGTCATCGTCATCGTCATCGTCATCGTCATCGTCATCGTCACCGTCACTGCCACCGCCACCGCCACCGCCATCGCCATCGCCACCGCCACCGCCACCGCCACCGCCACCGCCACCGCCACCGCCACCGCCACCGCCACCGCCACCGCCCTCGTGCTTCCAACTTCGCACACTTCACCCGTCACGCTACCCGCCACCACCTCCACACAACGCATCCCTCATCAACACCACCGCCTCGACCATCAACTATGTTGCGCCTCCACCTCCGTCCGCCATCTTCACACCCACGCGGCGCCTCAGCCGGCACCTCTCAGGCACTCACGCGAGCGCGCCTCGCTGGTCGGCTGAGCGCCTCGCCGCCGCCCCCCCCCCCCCCCCCCCCCCCCCCCCCCCCCCGCGACGCTCCGGCTCCGCCCCCGCCCCGCCGCCCGCGACGCTCCGCTCCGCCCGCCTCGCCGCCGCCCGCCTGACCGCCCCCGCCCACGCCCGCCCCGCGCCCTCGCCCCTCCCTCCCCGCCCCGCCCTTCGCCCGCGCCCGCCGGCCCTGCGCCCCCGCCCGCGACGCTCCGCTCCAGCGCCGGCTGACTCCCGCCCTGCCCCGCGTTGGATGGCAGCGGCGTTGTCAGAAAGCGAGCGGTGGTGGCTGCGGCCGCGAGGCTCACGGAGCGGAACGCTTGGTTTGCCGCGAGTTTCAGGTTTACGTCGGTTCTTGCCACCGGCGTGGCCGGTGCCGCCCGCCGCCCGGCGCCCCATAAACCACTCCACAAGTGCGCCGCCCGCCTTACGCCGCCCGCTGCCGCCAAGCACTCTGCACACGAACAGGCGAAACGAAAAGGGACGAAACCAGAGGTACAATTGAACATCAATTTTCTTGAATTCGAATCCGTAATATAGAATCTTTCGAAATTTGCTGTGACCGTAGTGCCTCTGACCGGAAGGCCCTGTGCTTCGAATCTCAGTTATGGTAGAGTTTTCTATAAAGCTAGATAGATAGGTCGAAATCAACCGCTGTCACGAGGTGAATTCTAGCTACCGGCTGTTCTAATCGGTAGTTTTCCGAGGTTTCTCTGATCAACTCGATGCGAATGCCGGAGCAATACCCTAATAAACGGGCCACGGACCACGCGCGATATTTCCTTCTTCTTCCTTGTCCCTGCTGGTGGGAGATACTGATTGAGGAAAACCCCGCAAGCCGATCTGTAGGTTGGTGCCCAATCTCGCTATTCAGCGGATGAAGATCACCGCCTCTTCCCGCGATAAAATCATGTACTACACAAACGGGCTAAAGACCTTAGCCATTGACGCACCCGGAAACAATAACCTATCAATCGAAATTTGTTTTATTTATTTATTACTTCGGTTTACAAAGAAAGGAATATTGAATTTTCGAGTAAGCTGTGCTGGAATCTCAGCCGCGGGCGATTCATGAAATATCTTGTGCTTGCTGCACAGCGTGTATGGGCAACAGTATCCAGAAATGTCGTAATCAATTGCACTATTTACATAAATCACGCATTAGAAACTTAGTTTGAACTTATTTTATAGCTAGTGGGTGATTTACTTCGTAATAGTGCAATGGTGCTTGCTGCTAATTTTGCAAGCCTGTTCTGGTTATCATAATTGCAGCGCGCGGGAGGTTAAATGTACCTTGAATTGCATCACACATCGCCCTACAAAGACATCTCCGCAAGCGACACATGTGTGATAAAATAACGGCTAATTTCCTCAACAAAACTCTTCCGAAGTAGGTTGCAAAGATATACGCGATATTATTATAAGCGGTTGCCTCACAGTAAATCCCTCTTTGTGTGGACGTTATTCAAGGTATTTCAGTCGCAATCTGGGGACGTGATTTAACAGGCCACGAATTTCTATTATTGAGTTGGCTGAAGTTGATGATTACGTCACGACGGAAATTGAGTTTGGGGCACTATGAGAAGATCGCTGCATCCCGGTACTCCGAAGTTTGTCAGGGAATTTTTCCTACACAGCAGAAAGAGTCGTACAAGAATGCTGCCTATTTCACGACCCTAACCATGGGAGAGGGGCAAGGTTGGATAGGAAAGACCGCGCGAGCTATGTGACTCGTCTATTAAGGACTGCATCGACATACGTCTGAAATTGACAAGAGGAAATCAATGCCCAATCCGAGTATAAAAGTCACATTTTTTAAAAAGGACTTCTATATCTCACCAGATAGGTCTTTGATATACATACTTCTTAAAATGAGTTCGATATTAACGCCTTTACGTGCTTCTTGGTAGCTGGCATGATAAGATAGTACGATGAGAACAGCTCGGTGAAAATGTCTACGCTGCCTCTTGGACGTCTGAGCGTCTACGTGTGTTCGAGCATTCGTCAGCGAAAACAGAGAAAGTTGCTCCCATATATCTTTTAATCTTGCTGAGGCGGCTTTGTCATTGTGCGAAATACATTGTTTCTTGAGCGTGGGGGACTACGGCCTCCCAAATGTTGCAGTCGGTGACGGCGGTAGCTCTCCTTCGCAGAATTCAGCGTACGGCATCGATATTTACTTTCTGATTGAGAGGAATGCAAATGAACCATGCAACACACAACCATTTGACCTATCATTCACCACTTCTATAACTGCTCATCATGAAGCGAAGTAAATATTATTTCTGCGATAGGTGAATAACTGTTAGGATGTCCGGGTCCGGGTAGTTTGGCCGCTATTCTGCGACCTTCCTCAGGGCGAAATGCGATGACACCTGTGCCCAGGTCGCGGCATCTCCTGGTCAGCCACGTGGTGACCGACTTCGGTCGCGGAAACCTACGCTCTCGTTCCCGATACGTGGTCGCCACTCTCCCGGTAGGAGCCAGCTCTAGAAGAAGAAGAAGAAGAAGAAGAAGGAGAAGAAGAAGAAATAGAAGGAGGAGAAGAAGAAGGAGAAGAAGAAGGAGAAGGAGGAGGAGAAGGAGGAGAAGAAGAAAAAGGAGAAGAAGGAGGAGGAGGAGAAGAAGAAAAAGGAGAAGAAGAACAAGAAGGAGAAGGAGAAGAAGAAGGAGAAGGAGAAGAAGGGGAAGGAGAAGAAGAAGGAGAAGAAGAAGGAGAAGGAGAAGAAGGAGAAGAAGAAAGAGAAGGAGGAGAAGGAGAAGGAGGAGGAGAAGGAGGAGAAGAAGAAAAAGGAGAAGAAGAAGGAGGAGGAGGAGAAGAAGAAGAAGGAGAAGAAGAACAAGGAGAAGGAGAAGAAGGAGAATGAGAAGAAGAAGGAAAAGGAGGAGGAGGAGGAGGAGGAGGAGAAGAAGAAGGAGGAGGAGAAGAAGCAGAAGAAGAAAAAGAAGGAGGAGAAGATGAAGGATGAGGAGGAGAAGAAGAAGAAGAAGAAGGAGGAGGAGGAGGAGAAGGAGAAGGAGAAGAAGAGGGAGAAGAAGAAGAAGAAGAAGAAGAAGAGGAGGAGGGGGCATTTCGCCCTAAGGAAGTTCGCAGAATAACGGATAAAACGTTACCATCTGTGCTTAGGACGGCGTGGCGTCCACCGGACAGCCAAGCAGATAAAAGAACTAGTCCACAACTAATTTCTCCCCGCTCCGCACTATGCCGACCCGCTCCACTCTATCCCACCCGTGCCTCTCTTCCCCACCCCAGTCCCCTTTTCCCTGCCACGCTCCTGGCCGCCACCACTTCCCCCAACCCCTCATCCCCACTCCGATCTTCCCCGCTCCTCTCTACTACATACATCCCGCACCTACCCGTGTCGGTCTTCCCCATTCCACTGCTTCGCTGCCCCGCCCCTGCCCACTCCCCCGTGCCGTGCCTCCGCACCCCGCCCCAGCCGCTGCGACCTCTGGAGCCGAGCAATTAGGAAAAATGAAATGCTGCCGCCTGCTTTACAACGCAATTGCCCGCGCCGCGCCTCGTAATGAGTTCGTGCAGCGTGCACCGCGGACCAGGACCTTGAGGAAGGCTCTCTGGTGGCGGTAGCTATGGCGATGGCTGCGCGATGCCCGACGAAAAGGGGATTATTAAGCAACGCAAATTATAGGCTACTCCGTAATTACGATGCTTGTATCATATAAGAGATGCTCTTCGCATCACACATTGTTATCGTAATTGGACTAAGCCATATCTACGCACGTTGGGTCCGCTTTGCTTTGCTTTGCATTGTTTTACTTTGAAGTGTAGACAACGTCAGGACACATTCCTAGTTTAAGTATCTTGAACATAATCACTAACTTCTAAGTTATTGTATACATTTCACACATTCTTTCCAATACGTGTGATCTAGTTTCTTTTTTTTTCGCGTAGTACCACGCATGTATTTTACAATAGTAACCTATATATAGGGAATTTTTTTCCCATCACGAAGTGAGCAGGAGTAAAATAGAATGAATTTTGAAAACATTGATATTGTGTATCGCATCTGCCTGATCCTTAGTAAATCTTAAACGATTGCAACAGTTTAGATGATTCTGATTCTAACCTCGTGTATCTAGTATAGCATCAATGCCCTAGGCATACGAAGTTGAACAACTAAAAGAAAAGAAGCAATTCTCAATGTGACTATTAATACCAAATGTAGCGTGGACCTTTAATATTAATATCATAAAAGAATCTAATTAGTTGATGAAGAGAGCAATTTCTGGAAGCTAGCGTGGCTGATACAGGTAGATTTAATCAGAAAGGCGAGCACTGCCAATTAGGGAGATTAAACGAACCGTTTCCGGCAACTTTCCTTATTCTTTGCAATCATGAACTGATGTCGAATTAAGCACGTTCTTATGGACCATCTCGGATCCATTGCAATTTCTTCCAAAACTCCAATTTTATTTCGTATATGGAGACAATTGCGCATTAAGAGTACCCACAAAACAATGGAAAAGTGTTAGAAGCAGGTTTGAGCAATTGAAGTTAAAAAGACGTTTACTGGACAAATGTATTTTCAACCTCCCAACATAAAGATGCATTTTCTAACTCCAAAAATGAGGCGATATGGATATTGCATTATTTTTGCCGTGAAAAAAATTGACATAATAATTTGAATTCGTTGAATCATATTTCATCTTCTCAAAAGATTTACCTTTTGTTGCTCTCCAGATGTATCATTTTTATCCTCATAATTTGATTAGAAGCATTATTATTTATTATTCTGATGTCTTTTCTCACTTCAACGCTGTGTTATGTTTTACCACATAAGAAAGGCTAGTCACAATTTTCAAACTGAGGATGGTAAAATTTGGAGAATGAAAACCGAGGAGGGGAACGTTTAAAACACCTTTCCTCTTAAGGAATTGTGTCAGAAACAAACTGCGATAGTCCAGTGACAGCATCGTAGTATATGCAGCATCGTTGACCGAAAAGTCCTAGGGTTCAAAACTATGATGCAAAGATATGAGTGAAGTAATCCGGCGCCCCGATTTTTGCTCGATCCGCGCAGCATCAGTTTCCAACACAAACCATGTGACCACAGCAAGGGCCACATGTGGCCACAACCCTTTGAAAAACCACGCCAGACGCTGGCCGCCATGTTGAAAGGAGAGCGAGAAGTGTTGAGAAACATTTCGACAGTGACATGAAGTGACAATTGTCATCGGTGACCAATATTACACGATGAAGGTGAAATGGAAATTAAATATGCAGTATTTTAAAAAAATTCCTCATATATCTTTTTCAATGGCTTGTTACAAGATGTTAATTTTGGATGTATTTAAAATTCCCGCTAATATTATGAGGCAAACTGGTGCCTGAAGCTCACTAGCTGAAGTCGGACACGATGCGGAATAGCTCACCCATGTCTTTCCGTCATGTTCAAAACCGTGATTATGACGAGCCGAATTCCGATATCTGCGCATCAACACCTCGTGCAGTCAGCGACAATTTTAGTTGCAGCAACCATTATACTGGAGAGGGTATCCGCGGTGGGCAAGCGCAGGGGTCGGATCGCGTGCGGTCCGTCGTTCTACGCAAGCGCAGAGGGCAGGATGGCGAGGGATGGGGGGCGAGGAAATTAACTGTCAATTACGCTCATCGAGCCAATTAAACGACGGGAGCAGACGGATCGACGGAATGCGGCGGACGGGATTTTTTTTCTGCCTTCTCAGTGAAAGGCAATCGCTTTCTCAAACAACGCCCCAAAGAAGGGCTCCATGAATAAATGGATGGCTTTACGCCGGAAGGCATTACAGTGCCTTTATTGGGAATATTATAAGAGTCGGTTCAAGTTACAACTAACTAATAACTTAGTATTTACGTAAGAACCTGTCATCTTCTAGTTGAGAAGCGTTGTTGCCGGATTGTTTGTTTTTTCGTCGTGGGAAAACGTCTCTCTAGCAAGAGCGATGAGGCATTGAAGCTTACAACTTCAGGATTCTCGACATTCGTAAGGTAACGTCAGTCAGTCAACCAGTTGTTATCAAAATTGCTGGTTTGTGGGAAATGCACATAAGTCTTATTTGTCCTTCATTTTAGCTTGAAGAAAACTGAAATTTGTGTCTGAGAATACATCAAATCCTATTCGGCAAGTAAATTAGACTTCACCAGAGTAAATGAAATTCTGCTCAGATAGATAAAACTTTGCCAATGGTTTAATTGCCGTTTTATGAAAATTATGGAAGTAATGCCTCCATCCTGATACTTTCTCTCCTCAACTTTACTCCTTCAATTTATGTTCTACAGTTTCAGTTTCAAGATGTTCTTAGCCTTTCTCTCCCTTTCACAATCAGGTCTCTAACATATTACATTTCTAACTAGAGCTTAATGGTATCATATAATGCAGTAGACACATCGTGAAAATCTCCCAGCTTTGCTTCTCACAAATAGAGGGAGATGAATAATTTTCCGGCATCTTTACATAAAATTTAAAGAAGTCACACATCGCTCTCACGATAATACTCTTAAAAAATAATGTAATCAAAACGATCAGTTCACTGCACGATAATTACTGTGGAGAAAATAAAAGAGATTCATTCCCCTAGATGCGCACTTAGTCCCACAAATCCGACAATACGAGCACATCCACCACGACACAAAATTACAGTGATCTATGGATCGAGTCGTAATATTGTTCCATTTAAGCTACCACAAACAAAATCTAGCCAAAACTCTCAAATACTAATGGAAAACAATTATTATTCATAAAGACATTTCATAAAACTGGCAATCGATATTCTAGTGATTTAACCAATAATCCCTCGAATCCAGTAACGAATGAAGATTTATCTTGATGGATACGCGCGCGGTGTTGCCAACTTGCGGGTTACCATCCCGATTCTCTAGAAATCGCGCGATACTCAGCCTTCGGGCTAACTAAGCCTTGATTTAATTATAATTTACTATTGAAAATCCCAACATTAATTCGATTTTTATTCTATTATACAATATGTATTCTCAATGTATTAAAGTATTTTTTTCGGCCAAACCGTATGACAAAATTGAAATTAGCCCAATTAGGTTTTTTCTCTTAAAAATATGTTTTAAATGAAATGTGAAAGTAAAATTGAACAAATTGAGTGTGATGATTTTGTACGAACTTTAATGCCACGTGCAATAATTTGATATTTACCCTTAGATCACATTTTGTTATTAAGTTGCAATTTAACAATAGGAACATCGCCATACGGCGTGAAGTTCATAGAATAATCTCTCATTGTCGGACCGTGCGTGGTGTTATCTCTATCATGAGGCGGTGTTTCTAGATGTGTGTTTCTTGTGAAAAAGGTGGTATTGCCAACGAGGTCATGGTGGATGTAAATAGCAGATTTAAATTTTGTATTTCTAATGTTGATATATTTAAGTCTTGTTAATGGTAATTACTGGTATTTCGAGTATTCGTATTTTGTTCGTATTTCCAGTATTAGTATTTATAGAATAATAAATTACTTCTTTAATTTGCAATTATTAATTAGTTGGAGTTAAAAATTAGAAGAGAATAAGAAAATACTGGACATGAGTATAGGCCGAATGAATCGTACATTGATGCTTCTTTTATTTATTTATTTTACGTTAAAAACAGTTAAAACTGCTTATGACGTGCTATGGGGAAAAGTGAATTGTGTGCACATTTTCAAAATTCTGTGATCCCTACACTAAGTCATATACTACTTAAATTTTGAACAAAGAAGAAACCACCCTCCCATGTAATAAAATCTAGCTTTAACAACATCACCCTGGAAACAACGGGTTGTAGACAGCACCAACTGCCATCGCCGGATAGCGTTCTTAATTCTATTCCTTTAAGACTAAAATGCGCTTTTAGTTGCCGAATTTGTGTTGATATACTAGCTTCAAAATAATTAGTTTTGGCATCCATTGTTCTACGATTTGAAATGAGCTTCACAAGTGATAACTGAGATGTGTAATTGGGCAGGAATTGCGGTATTGTAATATCACATATCCGTTACGTGCGAGGAAGTACGTGCTATTGTAGCACCACTAGTTTGCTGTAACTTCCCTCTCCCTTCCTTTCCCCCTTTCTCCCTTTTATGTTTCTTTGATCCCTGCATTTTAGTCTCCATTCACGGAAAGATCGTAGAGATTGCACGTAATGTCTGTGCGCTCAGTGACAATTGGAATGTGTTAAAATTCCATTTTAACGGTAGTCGGATCTACGGATATCTAAAGCGCATTGTAACAATTGTTCAGATACCTCTTGTCCCACTAAAGTCAGTGGAACGAGTGCTGAATCACTCTTCTGTTTTGAGTGAATTAAATTTCACACCTCCAGTGTATTCGTAATGAATGACAGATTATTAATTTTTTTAAATGTTCTAAAACTAACTGTTCAGTGTTCTGGTTAGTGAACACAAATGGCCAAGAAACGTTCTTTAAAAAACTAACAAAATAAATTCAGAAATTATTTACCGTTTGTCTTTAATTCGAAAAATAAAATAGTCATAATAGACTTAATAAATAGTTAATCACCATGGTTGACAAACCATACAAGTGAAAATACTTCGAAAATATTTTTTAAGGCTAAATTGGAGTGAAATAGCATCAGTAGTTTCTCTATCCCAAAGTTTCTTGTCTATTCTATGGCAACAATGACCGTAGCATGCGTTGTACTCAAACACAGCTATTATTCAAAAGGACATCAGGCGCACAGCTGTTTGGCGACATGCTCACGTAAAACGAGAAACTGCAGAGCGAAGCGGAGAAAAGCAACGCGAAAACAACAGCTTGAGCCCCACCGGAGCCGCGTATCCGCGATAACACGGATATCCGAGGTCTTCGATTGCGCGCGGCAGGAAGTTAAACAATTGAGTGGAAAGCCAAGTGTAGAAAGGCGAGAGGCGGCGCATGGCCACGCACATCCGGAACAGCCAGCTGGATGACGCAGGCCCTTGCTTGCCCACGTCAGCCCCGGCAACACAAACCGGTGAGGACCCATTCATAAAAATTCTCGCACATTCATTAAACTAATTATATTATTAAATATATAATTATAAAGTAATATTGTATTGAAGTGCGGTGATGTGTTGTGAAGTGTAGTGCAGTATAGAAGTAGAAAGAGAAGTGAATTGCAAATGTTGTGAAGTGAAGTGAAGTGTAATTAAAAAGTCGTGTAGTCTTGTATTTAATAGTTTAAAAATAACTGTGCATGTCAGTTCATAAAATATAGTAAATGCTATTATTGTTAGCATGTTATTATTATTATTATTATTATTATTAAATTATTATTATATCTTAAATATTTAAAGTTACATTGTGTTAATATTCCTAATTGAAATATGTAAATTGTAGTGTTTTACCACCAGGATGTATAAACCTACCTGCAGAAATAATAAATTTCTATCTATCTAACTGATTGATTATTTCGTGTTTCGGGGCGCGTCAACTGCTGTGGTCATGAGTCCCGCAAGTGCAGTGCACTTTCTTTTCAATCACAGGAGATGGCGGAATTTTTTCGAGATCCGGCGCCGATCTAAACGGCCGCTTGCGGGGTATCCCCATCCAGGTATATCGTACCAGCGGAGTGACTGATAGATTAGTGATTCCGAGCACCTCAACTGCTAAGGTCATTAATCCTGTAAGTGTAGTGCCTTTTTTATCGCGGGAGGTGGCGGTCAGAAAGGCGAGATGCGGCGCCGACCTACTGTCGGTTTGCAGGTTTTCCTCTCAACCAGATATCTTCCATCAGCGCCCCCCTCCCCCAGACTCCCCCAAAGCTCCCGTCTGGTCTACTGATATATGTGTTAGTATAGAGCATGTAAATGAGTGTGTTTAAGTAAGGGGTGATGATAGGATAAGGAAGAGAAAGGAAAGATGGCGCGCAGTCCATGTCCCAGCGCCCTCATTTGTGGTCAAACATTTCTGGTCAACTCAAATTTGCTTCTTTTGTAATATCAATTTTGTGAATGTTATTTCTTGAATAGACGTAGACATCCTAAACGAAACATAAAATAAAGTTTTTTTTTCATTTCCTATTGCAAATGTCGATTTACCCATGATCGCTAAACCATAGTACACTCCTAGCCAGGACGAAGACATGACTTGCGTCGGTTCGAATCTTCACCTAAAACCGTGCTTAACTGCTATATGCCTGTGGTTAAGTCGGTAGGAGAGGCCCGTGTATGCGTTGGTCCGCACCGAAGTTGACGGGACATATGGAGCCAAGTTATAACGGATTTACTTCTTCTTATAGAAAAAAATGCTCTTATAACCATCGTTTGATGCTTTGGCTACACAACGGGTAGGCGTCTTAGTGTGATAGTCATAATCGACATCCCCTGAAGATGGAAAAAGACCCAGAAAGAAAAGAAAAAGTTTACATACTGTCTCCATTATTCCCCTCCTGCTTTTCGCGGTAAGTGAGCAGATAGCAATTTCACTACTTTTTGCCGCCAATATAACTGAAATGTCATTGTCTTTCTAAGCAATTCAAAAAGGTCAAGTATTCTATTGGTAATATATGTTTTGTATTCACTTCAGGTTGAGAATAAATGCATGAAAAACCGAACAAATTAATATGAAGTTTGTGTATCTTTCAATAGTTGGATGGCTGATGTGGGAACTAATGATTGTAGAACCTAACTGGCAGAGGATCAGCAATCGTCATCAAGGCAAATAATGTACGAGTGTTCAGATCATTCTTAGTCACATTTTCATTCGGTTAATTTGCGTTTGTTATCAGCAAACAAATTGGCCCAAAATCTGTCTACTGAAGATGTCTGTCTGTCTACTGATCTGTCTAATTTGAATTAAGCATAAAAAAATCCAAGTAATGAAACAAAAGTGAAAGTAAAAGAGAAAAATAAATATAAAAGGTGAGTATTAAATTGTTGATGAATGTACTAAAATAAAATACCTCTCAAGAAAATTAATGAAACGTATGATTAATAATTGATAATAATAATGATAAAATGCAATGGTTCCTTAAATAAATCAACTTTTAACTGATACAATTTTCAAGAAATAACAAGTCATTTACTCGTACATATAATTATAATTATTTGGGAACATTTTTGTGATAAACATTGTGGCATTCCCATCCTTTTTTGTTATGGAGCAAAAACAATCGTTGAAATGATGATGTTATTATATGTAGATATTTATTCACACCTGTGTATGTATAACACAAAAAAGGATAAGATCATAAATACTGCGAAATTAATATAAAATGAAATAATGCTTGGAAATGTGTACTATTTAACTTATATCTGAGCCATAGCAAACACATTTTGGAGAATTCCTTTAACTTTTTTATTAATACAGAATATTGTCTGGCTTAAATAACCTTTATGTATTCTATTGCCCGACGAAAGCTCTCGATTTAGCATTTTACAGAACTTTTCGGAGGTTGTAAGACATGAAGAAATAAAACATGGTATTTTTTTCGACAAGAAAATTTTAAGAAGTCCTCCCTTCGAAAGTGGTGATTCGATCGTCTCGCATAGAAAAATTCTACCTTGTGAGCAATCGCATGTATAAATGTATGTCATCAAAACAGTATAAACTCTTGCATTTTCTGTACTAATACAGAAGACAATATTAGCATATATAACACAAGACCAACAATTCCAAAATAAAAATTCAGATTCCAAAAAGTGCTTCCCAAAGTAATGAAATAAAAAGATATCCGAAAAGGCATCCGAAGCCAATAATTAAAGTGTGATTTGCAACAATCAGAAACCATTGTAATGTTGAATACTAAAGTAATTTTATTTATTTATTTAGTAAAAAACAGTCAAAAACTGTATGTGACGTATGGGGGAGAAAATCGTTGGTGAGAAAAGTGATTGGCGGTTTCCGCTGAATTGGCGAGAGGCCCCTCCGTATCTTTCCTTGTGCGTCATTCTCAAAACTCCCTTCACCCGTGATGCCCACACACGTCGGTCATGCTACTCGCCCCTCCCCCTCCTCACCCCAGGTGAATTCCGCCGCGGTGGCGCCCGAGTCAGTTCCTTCCCCGGCCGTTACTCGCGCGCTACACGTAATGCGAGCACGGCGCCCAATCCAGCCTTTTCTCGAAGCGCCGGCCTCTCTCCGTGGAACGTATCGACGTCAGAGAAAAGCTTTCTCCGCGATATCCGCCACCGCCGCCACGCCTTTCTTCAGAGGCCGCTCTTGCGGCGCTGGACGGTGGGCGAAGGTGGCGCCAACAAGCGGATTCTCGCGAAACTTCCCGACCCGGCGTCTCCCGACCCTGCCCAACGTAACGCGCAGGCTTCATTTCAGGCGTTCAGAATCGTCTGCGACGCACTTGGAGGGGGAGGGGGGTAGTCGCTTTGTTATGAAATAGAGGAAGGTAAAGATTGAAAAATGTGCAAAAACTACAAAAAAGTTTATCTTTTGAAGATTGTTTGGTACGATATTAATTATATTAGAAATGCAACATAAACAAGACTCCGATATTTCAAAACATGTAAGTTTAAAATTTAAACAACGATCCACAAATCGACCATCACCAATCACAGCCCGAACACCACCGATGTTTTCCAAAATGGTTTAATAAACTCTAATATTAATGTTCGCCAGGGGGGCAATTTGACAGTTTTTTAAATTTATATCTAAAATTTATCTAAATAAATGACAAAGGTATTGAGAACATTGAACACAAGTTTTATTATTGGATTGAAAAGTACAAAAATAAAAGACTATCTCTACTGACGAAAAATCAACTTATTTTTTTCTTATATGCAGTACAGGTCCTATTATATTATTTTCTACGCATAAAGACGGATACTTTTTAAAATATGAATATACTACTCTAATACAAAACATAATTTTAAAATTATTTGAGGGCGGAGAAACTCATCTATTTTTGATTCTTACCCAATGATCCACACATAAACCACTTCAAGTCACTACTCAACTCTGCAGAATAAAAGAAAAGCAATAGCGTACTATTACTCGGCAATTCCAAACGCCCTGAGTAGCTACAATTTTCCTCACCAGAGACAATGTTTCCTCTTTTATCTGAAAGCAAGATTCTTCTGGAATTCAGAATTACCTCTTCCTTTGAACTTGGCCGCTTCAGTCGGAAAATATTTGTGCAATGTACTGAATTTTATAGATGATGACTTTTTTGTAACACAGTGTCCATTCACAAATAAAACATAATAATAATAATAATAATAATAATAATAATAATAATAATAATAATAATAATAATAATGTCTTTGTTGTTGGCGAGGCCTAGACCGTAAGGCCTGCTCTTCCATCTAACCACTTAAATATTTCCTTTTTTCCTAATTACAATTGAGGCGTTCGGGCGGAAACAAAGTTAACAGACATTTCACGTTACTTACGAAAGTGAAACGATCGTATTAGCTAACTGAAATGTGCTGCATATAACCAACGAAACAAAGTATGAATGTATTTTCATTATCAATTTCTGGACTCTAAAGCTAACATGATATAAAGAGAGCCCGTGTTTCACATTTACAAGAAGGGCGTGGAAAGTCAATAATTTTACTTTCTCAAAAACATCAACGACGTTCAAATTTGGAGCAGAAATCATCCATCTTCATTGAATATCCGCATCAGTAAATTGATGTTGAAACATATAATTTTTAAAAAACGTCGATGTTGCATTCATTCACTAATTGAACTGAAATCCAGAGAAAATTTAGAATATTGCTGTCGGTAAACAAAAGTAGTTTTCATTTGAACATGTATACCGAAAAGTTAGGATACTCTTGCGAGACAGAAAGAGAGATGAGATGAAAGAACTATTGGTGCTGCATTACATAGTAGCCTTCCTTGTATCATTCATACCGATTACGATAGTACTATCCTTTTAGCTACACATCTTCCCTAACTACTTGAAATACAAAACAGTTTTATTTAGGACTTCATCTAACAAAAATACTTATTTTATTTTATTTTTTAAAATTTAATTTAATTTTATTTTACGTCAAAAAACAGTTAAAAATTGCGTATGACGGGCTATGGGGAAAAGTGAATTGTGTGCACATTTTCAAAATTCTGTGATCCCTACACTAAATCATATACTACTTAAGTTTTGAATTTTGAAAGGGAGAAAAACTCCCATGTAATAAAATCTATTTTCAAGGATACAAATAAGCACAAATTTTGGCTCTTATTACTTCCTGCCGCGACAACGTGGAAACGATAATTTGAATAATTGTATTTCCCACTGAATTCTAGAAGACGTGCACAGAAAATGAAGTTACATTTATGTCCAGAAGCAAACAAGGGGCCATCTCAGCATTTGCTCACCGGATCAGGGAAACTGACGAAAAAAACCTGATCGAGATGGGGGTCGTTAATTCCGGAAGCTGTGTTATAATAGTTGTTAAGCAGGCTGTTTATACTCATTTATACAGTCCAAATGGTAATGAATGCATTATGTATCATTGTTAAAATTAATGTTACTTTTTCTGTGATGCTCAGTATAGTTCCTAATTGTATAGAAACAGTTATGCAGCAGAAACGATTTCACTTGGGATTTAAACTTTCTTATTGAATTTAATCGTTTAATGTCATCTGGCAAACTCATAACAAGTCATCTAACAAGCCCACTTATCTCGCATTAGCATTTTCACTAACGCACAATTTATAATAAATAGAAACAAAAATTCCTGGATATTATTTCTTCACATATTAATTATTAACGACTTTATGAAAACAAATTCTTACAAATAATAAGTAGATGTGGTGTTGAGATTGGAATGAATTTTCATGGGCCAATACTTTAACAATTTTACCCGAAACAACGATATTTTCCCTATGGTATTCCCAGAAACATTTCTCGCTTTTTTTCCCCGTCCACAGTGTACTTATAGACCTATATAGATGCTGGATCTGGTAACTTCTCAATATTAAAAAGAAAGAAAAAAGCATGGAAATATACCAAATATTGATATATTTCTAATTTGATAATAATTAATATAATCGAATTGTGTATCCGAAATGATGAGACGAGACAGAAAGTTCATCGCCTATTCTGAAACAATTTTACCTGAAGCAAACGACCATTTCCATGTAGTAATCCTCAGATCATTTCTAGCACTGTTTTTCAATATACATAAGACACAATGGGTTCAGTACTTTAGCTTTCCATTGTGTTAGGACAGAGCATGTCCGATCGGTTTTCCCTGACCAATGAGTTTTTCTCCCGAGTTGATCGATGAGCAAGGTGGAGTCTTCCCACATTTCAGTAGCTCGAGGTGAATAATAAAATGCAGCCTTCGCCACCAGCGCAGGCATTTAGAGAGCTTATCACTATGATACTCAGTTCTGTTATTCAGTATTCAAATTTCATTTTAACAACATTTTCTCAGTAAATTCAGGTGTTCAAATTCAGTTTCCTATTTCTTTTAAAGGAGGGCGCACTTATTACTTACATGCAATACTTATACACGCATTACTTATATTAGTTGAACCCCTGCATTACTGCGAACAAAAAAAAAACTGCAAAAAAGTTTCAATAGGAAGTACACTAAGTGCACGATAAGAAAAATCGAAGTCCTGAAAGTATTGCTTCATATCGATCAGTATTTACTCTTCAAGATTAATGAAATGAGGGAGGTTAGCAAATTCTCTAATAATGCTACATCTAATAAAATCACTATTTCTAATAACATGGCTATTCACAGTGAACATCAAAGTTAAATTCTTTTCTCAAATCTAATTCAATTGTTTTATATTTACCAAGATCTGCTGAACATTTATGCTGTAGTGGTCGAAAGCAGGGAATTTTGATATCCGGCTTCACTAAAAACCTAATGCATCTCATATAAATATAAACACTGATTTTAAAAAAGACTGTGTGTCAAACGATTACTGGACATTACGTTTATATACACTCACTAAACTATAATTTAAAAACATTCAGCCTTTGAACTCTATTTTCGCTTCACTAAACAGAACCTCACGAATCGACAACTGCAGATGATCAATTGCAACTCGCGCAAAAAAACGACCAATTACATACAACTACATTCCAACTACACAATATAGTTTGTCCTGGAAACGACGTAACGGAAAATGATAGATAGGCCATCTTTCTATTCATTTTAATATATTATTAAAATGTAGCATTTTTACTATAAACCTTGTTAATAGGAGCAAGTGATAACGCATCTGGAGTCCAATTCATTTATTTTAAAGGAAAAATCACGAAATCTGAGTAGAAAGCTCGAACTTATTTCTAAATCAGTGATGTCAAGGTCGATGCCACCAGCAGGAGACTATGGCATGGGTTGCACACGAAACTATCCCTCTATGCAGTTGATCACCTCGCCACAAGAGAGCAGTAGGTAGATTAAGTCGTCCTGAACGCTTTTATGCTTTACACATGAAATACGATTAGGCGAGATTTAAATAAATACATTTGAGAACGTTTGTTGTTATTTTTATTTTCACGTTTACATACGTATATTCGGGAGTAATATACGTAATATAGAGGAAGTTACATGATGCTGCGGAAAATCGATTTCGAGATTTCAAAGGGAAAAAAACGTATTGTGTGTCCCCTGATACCGAAAAAGTGGTTCTTTTCAAAACGTCCGACTGTCTGTCTGTCCGTCTGTGAACAATACTAGCGCCTGAAGCACACGTACGATCTTTTCCAAATTGAAGAAACCCCTGTCCATGTGGCTGTAGATTATTTTTATATTTTTGCTTTCATTTTTCTGTGCCTATCCTCTTTTTTACACGCGATTCCACCAAGCTGGAAAACAGCGGGGTTAATACTGAAAGTTTCCTTTTCCGACGCTAGTTGCGCTCAGAAGTTCGTGGTATGCCACGATGCCACGAAAAGCGCCACTGCCACCAGTAGGAAAACTTAAAATAACTATTCTAAACATCATTCACCAGCAACACTGAAGATAGTGCAACAATAAGTCGATTGAATTTTACAACAACACAGCTGCGAAACAAAACTCTTACCAAATAATGAAAATTGTACGATAATTCCGTCTGTTCGGATTAATTTGTTCGCTACTTTATGCCCTGTTTTACTTGACCCTTTCATTACCCCTCTTGTTTGAGACTGATTCTTTTTGCAGCAGGCGTGATACCTTCCACACTTCGCATCCATCGCGGCTATGTAACTCGTGTGTCCTTTTCGAGCTTTAATGACGGAATACACAGCAAGAATTTAACCGTACGACGATTTAAGTACCATATGTTCACACGAATCGAGCCAGTATATAATTAACCTTCTTTAAAACCACACTTTAAGAAATTATACAAGCATGAACTGTTTAATTTATTATTAATAAATATTTTTACATTTGGTTTAACTTCAAAGTGTGACACATCCTCCTGGTCTCGCCATCTGTATATTTAAAACACGAAAGATTTTTGTTTAGAAAGTCTCTTCGGCTTTCCACTCATGCAAACTTTGCATTTTTAATGAATAAGCCTGGAAATGTTATCACTTGTTCTTATTAACCGATTTTATAATATAAATACTAAATATTTTATCTTAAATCTAATGAAATGAACGAATGTGTGCCGCATTTGTTCAATTCTTCGTTCTGTTGTGCGAGATGCTATCGATCTACCGAAAGCAGTCGTCGTTTTATGGCCTGACACGAGCCAGGACGCGTGTGGGAATGATGCTACAGTTAGCGGAACGAAAATAGGGAGTGTTTTATCACCGAACATCAATGAGTGAGTTTAAATGCAAAGACAAGCGAGTGAATTATAAACCGTCAAATTTGCAAGAGTTTCCACTACAACAAATAAAGTCATTAAGATTATTATTCGTCGTCTGCCGCGATCCGGGGTTCCCCTGGAGCTGGGCGGAAGGCCTGGATGTTGCTGCTGCAGCTGCGGCGGTGGCGGCTGGTGCTCCACAAGGTCCGTTACTCGGCCCAGCTGCCTGCGCCGCCCCCGCCTCCCACGCGCCGCGCCTGGCGCCCGTCACCTGCTCTTCTTTTCTCTCCGCGCCTCGCCGCCTGCCCACGCCACGCCACGCCGTCGTGCTACGCCACGCCACGCGCCGCCTCTTTGGAGGTGAGAATCGTGCACACGAAACTACAAAAGGAAGACGGTGCTGAAGATAATTCAACGTCTTAAAAGGGGGGAAATTGCTTGCGGGAGCACAAACTGTTCTGTTTAGTGTCCAGTTAGAGCCGAAATTATTGGAGATGTGGATCGGGAGATATGACAAGAAACAGTTGGTCGCAATCTGCTTTTAACAGATAGCTTTTACGGATAGCAAGCTGATTTCGTGGAGTAACGTCAGCGTTGGAGTAACATCAGAAAATGATACATACAAGATGTACATACAAAAGTCTGAGAAGCGACTATGCAACACATGGTTTATTAGCAGGACCAACAGGACTGACAGAAAACCTTCCCGAAACATTTTGTCACCCAAAATAACTCAAAGATTGTCGAATTCCTAACTTGCAGAGGTAGAAACTCACCGTCCATACCAATATGCAATGTGTTGCTTCAAGTTACGATTCTATCAAGAAACTATTGCTGTAACACACTACATCTTGCTTCACAACCTGTCAAAAGCTCTGTAAAAATGATTTATCATATCTGTCTCTAAAAAGATAAATTTATTTTAATTATGAAGATTGTATGTGTACTTTAAATTTCTTGAAAAAAACGACATTTTTGGGGGAGTAAAAGTTATTGCATTAAAAAAACAAGTACAAAAAACATTTATGGATAACCATTGTATTGTAATGTGTACAGTGATGACAATCATCTTCAATGAATCGCAATGCTCGGCATTCAATGTACGTAGTTTCACTGTTTAAACACCACAGGTAGTTTTCGTACCTCCCTCACCAATTACTGGCGAAAAACTTACGGGAATGTATGTATTTGTGGTAGTAAAGAATGTTGTAAGAAATTTCTCGAAAAATTGAAATTAGTCACTCAAAAACATGCTTGCACGCGCGCACGGACAAACACACGCAGAATATACACATTCTCTTCTGGGTAAAGGAAAGTAACTTCAATTACCAGTGTATCACTAATTGATCATGTGCGTATATTACGAGTACAACCGAAGAAAATTATAAAGAATATCCAGTGAGTAGATTATATTAATTCAAATAATAATAATAATAATAATAATAATAATAATAATAATAATAATAATAATAATAATATTTCCTAAGATGAAAATTGCCGCAATTACCAGGAAAAAGTAGATACCATTAATTATATTGTCTCAGCTTGTCCAATTCTAGTAAAGACCGTATACTTAAAAAGACACCACAGGATGTGTAGATACCTCTACTGGCAAATCTGTGCCGCCCTTGAAGTTCCAAACATATGCTTCAAGTGTATGAACACTCACCAAAACCGGTGACGTCCGGATATTGTTATCCGAGATTTGGAGAAAAAACACGGCTACTTATAAATGTTGCTGTGCCGTGCGATCAAAACGTCGTAACCAAGGAGCCAGAGAAACGTCTTAAATACAAGTGTTTGGAAATCGAGATCAGCCGAATGTGGGGTGTGAAAGCACAGGTCGCGCCGATAGTTATCGGAACTCTGGGATTTGTTCCGCAAAATTTGTGTAAGAACTTGGCTAAACTCCCAGGATATTCAAAAGAAAAGGAAGTTCAAGACAATGCTTTATTGGTACAGCCCACATTTTGCGCAAAGTACTGCAGAGGCATTGACAATCCCTGCATCTGCTCCTTAGGAAGCTGGTTGCATCTCGGAATAAACTTAATAATCAATCGACTCATAACACCCTTAGTCGTGAATTAAAGGAAAATAATAATAATAATAATAATAATAATAATAAGAAGAAGAAGAAGAAGAAGAAGAAGAATGAGCTCGGAATTTTAAGCAGTTGATGCCCAAGATCAGAAACTGAGAACCCGACATTGTGAGACAGCGGCATGCACAATTGTACATGACTTTATATCAAGATCCAGGAAAAAATCTCTTTGCCATGAAGCCAAAACGAAATGCAATTTTGCAAGATTGAAAAATTTAGAGAGTTCAACGTAAATACGACTAATGGCATTTTTTAAGCGTCTCTTGCTCTATATGAGGACAATGTTTAATCAAATAATTCGGAGCGATTTTAGAGAAACTTCAAAGTTTTGACGCTTTCATCTAAAATATCCCCAAAAAATCCAAATATCCGTTTCAGACTTGAAGAGCGTTAAGTTCGTTTAGATCGATGGGGGAATATCAATTTTGGAGAAAATCGTGAAAAAAAATGCAAAAATTAGAAAAAATGCGGGAAAGTGTTCGCTGTTGGAGCACCACTAGTTTACTCTTTTCGTTATTTACGTGATAAAAAAGCCCATTCAATTGTTTTCTTCAAATATTGCCTGACTGTGCAGGGTAATTTCTGGAACGGCTGAACCGATTTCAATGCTGTTATCACTAAGAGATTGTGTTAACACATCAAATGCATTTTTATTTTACACTAGCTGACCCGGCGAACTCTGTTCCGCCTTAACAGAGAACTTCGTTCCGCCCAAACATACGAAAACCCGCGAAATCACGCGAAAACGTGCGAAATCACGCGAAAACATGCGAAATCACGCGAAAACTTGCGAAAACGTGCAAAAACGTGCGTTCTCACACAGGAACGCTATCGAACGGGATAAACAGTATCCTATGCCCGTCTCCTGGCTCTAAGCTTCCTGCTCACCAATTTTCAGCCAAATCGGTACAGCCGTTCTTGAGTTATAAATAGTGTAACTAACACGACTTTCTTTTATATATATAGATTTGCGTAAGGCATCTAGTCTGTCGATTATATAAGCCCTTCTTAGGTCTATAATCGTACAATCCCATCTAAGCTCGTGAATTTGAGATTCGCGCGTGTTCGAAATTCTCCGGAAATTGTTCGGATTAACTTAAAAAACTGATTCCGATCCAGCGCTCCGATCGCGAAAAATACTTGTACACATTCGTTTCGTTACATCGTCAACAAATAGCACGGTACCCCATTCATTCTCATGTCCGTTATAAATGTTAAAAACCTAAAGCGTCTCTTTAAAAGCGCTTTGTTGAATGGTGAAAGTCGGAGGCTGAAGGTGATTTGCTGTAGAAGAATTTTCTTTCAGTGGTCAACTTTTTTCACCTAGTCACCCCTAATAAATTTATGTTATTAAAACGCAGAGAATTACAATGTTGTATCTCTGTCATATACAAGGATTTTCCTAAGGATGAGCTAAAGTGACAGTTCGCGTAAGAAGTGAACATCACAAGTAATTCAGAGAAGTATCCCTCCGCCGCGACAGCTGTTCAGCCTCGCCTCTTCGTAAAGTGCTAATGGCTCCTGTGAAAACATCCCTATGCAGAAGTCTAAGAGTTTCGCTGAGGTATATGCACGTACGCGAGTCCGGAAAATATTTAAATTTAATTACGTAAGTGGAAAATCTCTTAACACAAAATCTCTGCTCTCACAATCAGCAAAAGAAAACTGCCACGAATGTAAATAGAAATAAAAATGATTTTAAGCCGGAAACACGTGCACCGGTACGCATTTCGCATTCAAGCCTAGGTTTTAAAATAAACATAATATTTATCACACAAAAAATAAATTGAATGTAATGTAATAGAAAAAAAGAATTTTTACAGAAGAGCCCATGACTCTGCACTTCCTAATTTCAATTATTTCTCGCGGCGTCCTATATTTTTGTCGGACGAGGACATCACAAAAGGAAGCATCGAAGCCATTTACAAGTTAGCCAACTGCAAACGAACGAATACAGGAAGGGAGCCTGATGGGCTCGAAGGTACAACGGCCAGAGAACCTTCAGTTAAGTTGCCAGCACTAGCTATCACTCGGCTCATCCTTAGGAAAATCGTTCTACACTCAGGATTGCCACGTGGAGCGTGGCGACGTTCTAAGAAATGCCCCGCACGAAACCGAAAACTCAAACAGTACAAGAACTCGTAAGAGCCTAATCTTCTGAAACAAAATTGAAATGTACACTAAGTCAATTTTTCGCAATATCTCGAAAACAGTGAGTAAATTCACTAAAGTGAATCAGACGTTTCTGAAAGCATATATAATTTTCTATTAAAAACACCTTGATCCATTCCAAAAGTGCAATTAGTTTTAGAGTAATTGACGTTCAAAATTGCTACTGGACGTTTGATGAGAGTAGATAACGATGCATGTTTGAAGCTGTACACAGTAACGATGATAGTAAAAAAGTGACTGTAACAAACATCGCAAGGTACGGAGGGGAAGGGCCGGCCAGGTGAGGCAAGATGATAATATTTAATACGTACCTGGCAACACAGAATAATTCAGCTGATAATAGTTAGAGATCTTCCTCAGCAAAAATGCTGCTGTTGAGTGTATGGAACATGGGATTCTGGAGAAGCAATAAGACATTTGCTGTTCTTAAACAGCACACGTGAACACTGATTTTTTTTTTCTCTCAGTCATCAGCTGCCATAAGTGGTGACACGCTGACTATGAAAATATAGTTGTAACCTATGAGAAATTGCGATTTAACATAATAAAATATTTGCATTTTTGAGTAAAAATCGAAATTAATTAATTAATTGTTTTGGTAATTTTCCAGTCCTCCTAGGTATTTAACAAAACCATGGACACTTCTCAAATGGCCAGAAGCTGCTTAGATTTCCGTCGCTTAAGGTATATTCAAAATTAGCAACATATAATAATAATAATAATAATAATAATAATAATAATAATAATAATAACAATAATGTGATTCTAAGGGATGAGATGTACATTATGACCACAACTTCAACACTTAAATTGAGAAATATTCCAAGATATTGGTGAACATCCCCTTCGGCAGGATATCTCGAAAATGTCTACTCTACACATAGAACTATTGGAAATTATAGATAAATAACTGTTTCTCATCGTATCTAATCAAAATATAAATGTTATTTGGTATTTGCAAAGATTCAATCTCTGATAAGCATATTTGGCTATCAAGTAGCCCAGTACGATTTCTGCACAGCCGCGCATCTCTCAGTGAAACTCGTAGAGGCCAAAAAATTGCAAGCTATTAGGAGGAAAGTTAAATGCATCCGAATTGCACGGGCTGTCCGCTTCTACGGTCCACTTGTACCCATTGAAATTGTTCCCTTTCATTTATTTACCATACAAGTCCTTTGGAAAGTAGGTGACATATATCCGATCTGAAATACCGGTTGTTTTGGGTCGCCCTTTGTCACTGAATAGTAGGCCGGAAATACTTGGGACTAATGGAATACATCATTTAGCTCTAATGACTGTTTCCTGTCAGTTTGTAACAAAAAAAATCGATGTGTCACCCCAATCTGAAAAGTATTCTATTTGTATCTAGGAAGTGTAGTTACAAATATCAATTTGCGATTGCATTGAAACGAGATGAATTGTTTGAATCTATTGGGGTCTATAAGGATATTATTTTTGTTTGGAAAACAAGAGGACATCTTTATCATTTCCAAAAAATACATAAGTAAAAAATTAACATTTATCCGGTTGAATCAATTTAATATCTGTCGTAAATACTGACTGAATGACAAACTACTCAGGATATTTTAGTTACGCCCCAAACGTAAGTAATCCTCATATGACTTCGAGTGTTTAAAAAATTGTGGTTGCTTTCTGCATTCCATGCATGTTGACAATTAAGGTTGAGGATAAATACATTTTCCTACTGAGTGTTTACGCATCCGGGTGAGCCAATAAAAATACAGAAGATGGGAGGAGGTAATAAATAGCTACGGCCATTAATTACCTCTTCTCTCTGGGTTTCCCGAACAGTCATTCATTCAATTGCCAACATTCAAGGATGGCGTTTGAGGATTTCCGCAGTGCAGAGTCCGAGACATTGCATAACTCACATTTCATTCCGGTAATTTCAATGTGCAGTTTCAGCTCTAATAGATTTTAATCCATCGATGCCAAATTCGCTTTTATTAATTTTTATTGATTGATTAATGATTTCAAGCTTTAACTGCTCAGATCATTAGTCCTATTAGTGTAGTGCATAAATTATCACGGGAGGTAGCGGTGATCTTCCTCCTCTGGATGGAGGGAGTCCGCGCTGAGCCAACTGTCGGCTTGCGAGTTTTCCCTAACGAGGTATCTCCACTAGCGGGGCGACGCCCTAGCCGGGACAAGCTCTAAGCCCGCTCGCGGCTGGTCTCCCGGCATGTGTGATAGTATAGTGTGTTTAAGTGTATGTAAGTAGATCTGAGACGCCGACCTGGATGGCCGAGGTGGCTAAGAGCGAGTACCGACTCAGCGCTTCGGTCCGAAGGGTCGCGGGTTCGAGTCCCGCCTTGGGCATGGCTGTTTGTCCCTTGACTTTGTGTGTGTAGTCGCGGAGGGCCTCGCGTTCTGCTGACCCCAGATCAGAGGAGCCCGCATGTTTGTCTAGTGTCTGGTCGAATATGCGTCCCTTCGGGACGTAAAGGGCAACTGGCTGTCGGCTGGATAAATGCCCTAGGAAAAAAGTAGATCTGAGACAATGGACAATGAAGAGGAAGAAGGAAATACCGCCTGTGATCCGGGGCTCGCTAGTGTGGGTACTATTTCGGTATTTACCTGATATTGTTATGATCAACCACGGAAAACTACCGAAAGACAAAATATAATTACGACTCTGAGATTGATCGGAAACGACCGATAAAAGCTGAAGCTTCAAGAATTCTTAGGCTTGTATGTGATCAGGGTAACAGTATTCGACCCAGCGATTTAATTGGGATGAAAAATCATGACAATCTATAAAGCTTCAGTGTGTAGTTCGCAAGTGCGTTATCTATCACACCCAGTTAAATTTAATCACGCATTCAAAATCTACATGTAACACAGGGGGGTCTCATGTTTCACAAGTATGAGCCTCTTCTTGTGTACATATGAGAGTGAATGCAGAAATATTTAATACTCATACCGAGTGCAAGTTCGTGTGGATCATTTTGGAACAGGAAGCGGAGAATGCAAATAATAAAAGAACAGAAGTATGTTAAATAAATAAGAAATATTAATTAATTTTTCTTCTGGAATCTGTTGCAAATTCATATTTATACTCGTAGGTTTTGAGACAATCGCTTGAACAGGGGTCAAACGGAACAAATCTTTGGATCGGTATCTTGACGCTTGTAATCGGATATCCAGAATATCTCATACAAATTATTATAAAAACAGAAGGATTATACACGGCAAGCAATTAAAAGAAGTATTCATGTCAAGTATACGTAAGTCGTACTGTGAACGTTTTCACCGAAGGGTTTGTTGTTAATAGTAATTCTTGAGTGTCGCTTTTATACAAGTTAATTTACGTTCCCAAGTTGTTGTGTATGCTTGTTTTTAATAAATAAAAATAATATGTTTGAGACAGTTTGTCATAGTGTAAAAGTGATAAAATGGAAATAATAAACGAGTCCATGAATATTCCTGGAAATACAAAAAATAATTGGACATTTTTCTGATGCAATGGAATGACTTCAAGATTTTGGCTGATTCAACTAAGATGTTATTAACACCGAAACTTATTGCTACTCTTCTCAGAACTCATCTTGGCAAGTAAGTTGACTGTTTAAACATAAAAATGAATATGTACCATTCAGAAATGGTTAATAAACAAGTTATTTTACAAAAATTAACCGAATATTTTAAGCTTTGAACAAATGTATTTGAGCAAGCTGTTTTATATGTGTAGTCAAAATGCGGATGATAATGCTATTGAGTTTTTTCTGCAGAGCTAAAAGTGCAGCTGGAACATGTAAATTCGGTGTTTTAGCGTACAAATTAATAGGAGACAGATTAGTGGTAAGGGTAAAAGACAACGTTTTGAGAAATTGTTTGATGAAAGAAAGCCTTTTTTGGCAGTGACAAGTGCAATTAAAATTATTACAAAAAATGGGCCAATAAAAATGCAGACTAAAATATTAGATCGTACGGAGTAAGAATTCGAAATAACAAAGCACGTATGTACACAAAACTAGGAACTGAAGAGAAATGTTTATTTTGTGGAGGTTGGCATGGACACAATTGACTTAAGTGTCGCATATGGGGAAATTACAGTTAAAAATGCAACAAAAACAATCAATTTGCTAGAGTTTTCAAGCAGAGTTCTAGTAGGTACATGATCGTGGAAGATGAGCATTTCTGAAACCATCCGAAAGGCAAGATCTATAGTAAATTGAAGTACGCAGAAAGAAGTTAAATTCGATTGGTCGATTATTTCGTATTTCCGGACGCATCAACTGCTGCGTTAATTTGTCCTGTTTTACTGGTGTCTGTTGTTATCGCGGGAGGTAGCGGTGTTCTTTCTCCTTTGGATGGTGAGATCCGGTGTCTACCTACACGTCGACATGTGGGTTTTTCCAACAAGGTATCACCCTTCAGCGAGGTAACCCCACGTCCGGTGAAAGTCTAAGCTCTCGACTGTTCTACCGACAAGTGTGGGGCCAAAATGAGACTTGAGTTGACAGTTTAACATCCCCGCACCCGAGCACGCTTAAGTCAGCGGGCGACGGAGAGACAGGTGTCACATGGATGCCACTTGGTCTCTGAAAGAATGAATCGTCACCTCTCGGAGTTGTGTCTGGCCATAAGCGTGTGCACAGGAGACACCATGAAGGGTATGCTCCCTCCCCTGAAAATTTTGAAAGGGACCTCGTATCCCAAGGTAATAAAATATCTTATTTACGTGAACATGAAAATTTCTGGTTTTCCCCTCTTTTAAGCGAACACTTTGAGTGATTCGTACGCTACATTGGGAAAAGACGTTCTCTAACCCATCTGACAACTATGTATTTATTTACACATCAAATCAAATCAATTTATCAATTGTATTATTAAAGTTATACTTTTATTTTGCTACTCCTATTAGTAGGTTTATTTATTTGCAAAAAAGTATCATTGGTGTCAGTATACCCTGTTTGATAGAATACCAAACGAAGAGATTAGACGTATAATGAAGATAGAGAGACAAGTGATCGAAATTGTAGAATCCAAACAACTCCGGTTGTGTGGATATCTAATGAGAGTGCATGCTCACAGAATACCAAAAAATTGTCTTTGAGTGCATCCCTTTCGAAAGAAGAAAACGAGGAAGGCCAAGGAAATCTTGGAAGCCCGTCATCGACTCGATAATGAAGAGAAGGAGAATAGAGGAAGATGCTTGGCGGAATAAAAAACATTGGCGTCTAGAGTGCGAGAAACGGTCATTAGAATTGTAAAATACTAGCTTCATAATAATAATAATAATAATAATAATAATAATAATATCATTGGTAAATAAAAATATTAATGGAAAATAGAGCCCAGAGGGGCCCTGAAATCTATTTACCTGCCCCCTCTCGTTTTAGGCAGGGTACGCCTATGCGGGAGGCATTTCAATAAACAACTAAAACATTCTCTGCAGCTACCGCGCAGACCAACGCGGCTCGTGTCACCGCCAATGTTCTTAACTCTGTCAAAAGCGCAATCGACGGTCTCCCGGTATTACGAGTACTAGTTGCCATACGGTAACATAAGTTTTTCTTTTGCCTTTTAGAAGAAACTAGCATTCACATCGACGGTGATAATTAGTGCATTTCGACTTCTGGACGGTAGACTGGTATTGACCCGTTCTCCGAGCGTGGTTGCGAGTTCCCGCCATAAAATCAGAGCGGACTTTTCTCCGGAATTCAACCTACTGCCTTCACGGCCAATGCACGGCAGCAATAAATCACTATTCTAGAGACAATAGATTTAGGCGGCTCGGGTTTTCCCCACTACTCACTCTCGCGCCACGTGTGATCTCTTCTCTTCTGCCCACTAGAAGCAAACAGAAATTTCACGTCTCGGGTTTGGACGGCAAATACAGGACGGGTCGGGACGGATACGGGACGGATCTGTCGTCGTAGCGAGAGCATAAAAAGGACACAATTCGTGGATTCGGTGATGCAACAGTTAGCGTATCGGACTGTTATACCCAAATTTGCGGGTTCAACTCCTATCGAAGTCGTGGATTTGTAAGGGCGAAAAAATCCTTCGTACGCCTTCCTTCGAAGGGGAAGTAAAACCGGATGTCCCATGTTGTAGATTTACTGCAAGTAAAAGCTCAAGCCTAAAAGAAGCCTCTGAGCTAAATCAAAATCGCCTGTTTCGTCGCCCAAGATAATACCTTCTTTCTCCTCTAGATGGTGAAAGAAGCATAGCGAAATTTACGTGGTCAGACGGAAGAGCGGGCATGATGACCCGAGTCTCGTCACGTAAAATACGGCATTAACTCAATAACATAAATTGCTTTTATTATTGTGATTACTGTTTATATTTCGTAAAGTTCAAATTTGCACAACGCATTCACGCACGTATAGTGTTGGTGTCAGGAGTTGGTGTATTTGGCGTTAGTGTAAGTTCTGTTTCGTATACTATCCTGAGAAAGGAAGTGTTCTCGCACATTTTCCCTCGTGGAGACTTGAGCTCGTTGGTACCTTGTCTTTAAGATGTTCAATTATGACCTTAAACCTCTTTCCGATTATAGATCTTTCCCATTATAGCTTTCCAAAAATCGATCTTCTGAAAAGTGAAATATGAAACAACATAATTTATTTAAAATATTTTTTTCTTCTGATGCCGCATCCACGATGAAAAAGATTTATCAACACGCTAGTTTTTATATTTACCGCATACACGTTTCGAACTTCGAATATATTTTAATACCGATGAATCATTTTTTAAACATGCCATCCCTACTGCCTTTCTCAGGTCCTGGTTAAAGACGTTTCGACTGTTCAGATCTTTCAAAAGGTTCACGTCCTTCATATCATACAGATGGTTCACGGACTTCAAGTTGTTCAGGTGGTTTCAAGCCGCTAGGGTCTTTGTTCAGTCTATTGTCAGTCCAAGCCTGTCAAGTTGTTGATTGATTGATTTTTTCGTATTTCCGGGCGCGACAACTGCTTCGGTCATTAGTCGCGTTAGTGTAGTGCATGTTTTTTCTCGGGAGATGGCGGTGATCTTTCCCTGCTGGATGGCGAGATCCGGCACCGACCTACCATCGGCTAGTGGGGTTTCCCCTAACCAGGACTCTCCCACCAGCGGGGCATTGCCCCAGCCGGGCCAAGCTCTAAGCTCCCGACCGGTCTCCCGGAATATGTGGCAGTGTAGTGCATGTTAGAGTAAGTGTGTGTGTAAGGGGAGAGGATAGGACAAGGAAGAGGAAGGACAGATCGCGCGCGGTCCGTGGCCCGTTTCTTAGGGTACTGCTCCGGCATTCGCCTGGTGTTGAACGGAGAAACCACGGAAAACTACCGATCAGAGCAGCCGGCCGCTAGAATTCTCCTCCAGACAGTGACTGAATTCGACCTAGCTGAAAAGCTAGTGTCGAAAATCCTGCCGCCGTCAGGACTAACCTAGGACCTCCCGGTTAAAAGCGCTTCAGTGACATCAGTTGATGCACTGAGCTACTGCTACCGGTGTGTCAAGTTGTTCGGTCCCTTCAGGCCATTCTGTCCTTTAATGTCGTTCAGACCGTTCAGATTGCCCGGCTGTTCTAACCGTTCGGATGGTTCAAATCCTTCTGAAGAACGTTCGTACCCTTCAGACTGTTCAGATGGTTCACACAGTTCAGGCTACTCGGACATATTCATGCTATTCATGCAATTACGACAGTTTGTATTGCACGGGCTGTCCAGTACATCAGTCAAACTGTTTACACTACGGGTCGGCAACCTTCGTGTAACTGTGGACCGCATTGTCAAACCCTCTATATAATGACGGCCGCATATCAACTTACTTTCTAATAAAAAAATTTAAAGTATTAAGTTACAATACAATAATTCTATTACTACTAGGTCAGAACGAGCTTGGATCTAGGCTCAATAATATTGCGGAGAAACACTTTTAGAAATTTATAAAATAATTTTACTTAGTAAGACAATATATACGAAAACAGGCAGAGATAATAAGTACGAATACAAGAACAGTTCAGGAAAGGCAAGTCAGTGAAGTTCGACTTAGGCTTGTATCTTGGATGCCAGCTTCAATGACAAAAATCCATGATTGTTTATTTTTCGGTAGACAAGTTTTTTCGGTAGAGCGGTTTTTTCGGTAGAGGTCCTTCCGGCCGCATGAAATGGCTACGCGTCTCGCGACTTGCCGACCCCTGGTTTGGACGGTTTAGAGAATCGGACCATTCGGACCGTAAATATCATTTGTGCAGGGCGAGCAGAGAGTTCGAGCACTTCGTCTTGCTGCGCGGAGGGGCAGCGCGATGGACTCCGCGCTTGCGGAGAGGAGGCGGGGCCTCCGCCGCCGCCGCCGCCGCCGCTGGCGCAACGCGAGCGCGCGCACGGGCGTGTTTCCGGCGCAGCCCGGGGCCGCCGCTTCCGGAGCGAGCGCTGGCGGCGCGACGGGGAGGGCACGGCCAGCCACGATGGACGTCGGCGGCGCCAGCACCAACCGCACAGCCAGCAACTACACCAAAAGTCACGACAGCAGGAGATTCTATTTGTGAGGATTCATTGATTAGTGATTCCGGGCGCGTCAACTGTTAAGGTCATTAGTCCAGGAAATGTAGTGTATGTTTCCCCCCTCGGGATTTCGCGGTGATCTGTCCTCGCTGCATGGCCAGATCTGGCGCCGACCTACCGTCGGTTGGCAAGGTATACACCAACCACGTATCTCCCACCAGCGTGGCACCGCCCCAGCCGGGACAAGCTCTAAGCTTCCGACGCTGGTAGGATAGTCCTGATTAGGGGGAAACCCCACTAGCTGACGGTAGGTCGGCGCCGGATCTCGCCATCCAGCGGGGGTAGATCACCGCCATCTCCCGAGAAAAAACATTTACTACATTAACGAGACTAATGGCCGAAGCAGTCGACGCGCCCGGAAACACGAAAAAATCAATCAATCAATCAATCTAAGCTTCCGACATGTGTGGTAGTGTAGTGCATGTGTGTGTGTGTGTGTGTGTGTGTGTGTGTGTGTGTGTGTGTGTAAGAAATGGGTAAGGAAAGGACAAGGAAAAGGACGGAAAGATCGCGGCGGCCAGTTTGTTAGGGTACTACACCAGAATTCGCTAGGAGTTGATTGGAGAAACCACGGAAAACCTCTCCTCCAGACAGCGGCTGAACTGAATCTAGCTGACAAGATAATGGCGAAAATCCTGCAATCGTCGGGACTCGAACCCTAGCACCTCCAGGTCAGAGTAAAGTGCAATGACATCAGTTGATGCCTTGGGCACCTTTGCCGATGAATTTGTTTAGAATTAACAATAGAAGTATCGTGTATTATGTGTGAGATGTTAAAATGCAAAACCATAGTAATTTTAGGAGAACAGCGATTGTTAGATAACCAGAAGAATTGGTAAAGGGGCTTGCGCACGGGGACCGATCTGAATGACTGCAGCTCTAGCCGCGCTTCTGTAAATCTAAGAGTTAACAATAAACACAGCAAAAGTCACGCAAATTATTTTTTACACGTCAATTCAGGAGATTAAATAATTATTAATACAATAATACAATAAATTAATACAATATTGTACGGTATCTATAACCTTTAATGAATGATTTTGAGCACGTAAGAGATAAAAGAAGTTTTAAAAGTGTTTATTCAAGGAACATTAGGTAAGTCTCACACGCGCGTCGTCGTATATGTTCGCCAAACAGAGTGCAAATTGGAAATTTGCATCTTGACCCAAGACGGGTACTTTCAAAAGAAAACAACAAGAACAACAACAACAACAACAACAGAAGAGGTGTTTTGATGAAACTTGACGTTTTCAGTTTTTAAAACTGTGCGTGAAAAGAATTTTATACCCACATGTGAACTCTGAACGATATCTTGAAAGCAGGCCAAATCCAAACTAAACCAATAAACTTTCCTACATTTACCAACTAACGATTTTCTTTTCAAAGTACCTTAATTTGGATTTCTTAATTTGAAGGTTTAAGAATTGCGGAAGCCACAAGCAGACATCCAGTCCCCAAAGATTTGCCGCAATCCGTCAATAAATTCACATCTGGCGCCGAATACCCTGAATCGATCCACGAAAGAATCTCCCAATATTATGCCTTCTTGCCGTGGAAGCTTTACATATCTCAAAGCTTATTCCAAGCACTAAGAGAATGCAATCATTAGAAGTGTATTTATCGCATGCCTTTATTGGAAGGACACAACCACAGGGAGTCTTCATAGCAGGTTTTTCCATAGACAAGTTGCTCGGTCGAACTCGGAGCAGCTATAGCTACTTAATAGCGTGTTTGAAACCGCGAGGTAAATGCGACAATAATGAGAGGGTTGAAAAGCGTAATGATGGTGATAAATAATGATGATAGGGATGTGGTGGAATACAAAGCAAGGGAAATGGGAAACCTCAGAGAAAACCTGCAGCGAACCTGTTTTGTCTACCACAAATTCCACTTGCAGTGACCTGGATTTGAACCCTGGTCCCAAAAGCTGGAAGGGGGGCAGACTGGCAATTGCAACGGTGTCCTGGTCTCTCCATATATTTATATTTAAAACCCTAAGGGGTTTCATTTAGAAAGAAGTTTGAGCTTTCAACTCAGTCAAATTTCGTAATTTTTTCTTTAAATAGAACGTAGCGGGCACTAGATGTATTACTGCTTGTTCTTATTAAAATATTTTGTAGAATGAACACTAAATTTTAATAATATCTGGAAATTAATAGAATGAAGGCTTGTTTGCAGTTATTTATACACTATTTCATTGTGCGAGTTGTAATCGATCTTTTGAAAGAAAATAGAGATTTCGTCTTTGAGCACACATGTGAATAAGAGGTTGTAGTTGACGCAAGCGAAAATAGCCAGTTTTCTTCAGTTTAAAGAGGAGTCTATTTTTAATTATAAAAATTACTGAGTGTATGTAAATGCAATGTTAAGTGATCGCCTGGCACGTACCTTTCCACTAAAAAATTTTCAGTGATTACAATTACATGTGAAGCGTTACGATTTCAAGTTAAGGTGGGCAGTAGGATATCTTTTCCCTAGTTCACAACTACATACATATGCAGATCATGGAAAACAAAACATTTCAATTACATTTTCAGAAACATGCATGTTTTACTCTGTGTTCGCGGTGAATAGTGATTGTATAGTTCCAAAATTTTTGAAGTTTCCTCATTTTATTAGTCTTCGATAATAAACACTGAAAAACAGGCAACAACATTTTGGGGGATTTTGATTTTCTGTATAATGAATGAAGAGCTTTTATAACTTTTCTACTGTTCTTCTTTTAGTGCGGTGTGAACGCAAGGGTACACCTAGATGGAACTTTAAAACACTAATGATTGAATCCTCCGTGGTTAAATATTCGTACATTAAATGATAGTATTATTGGGACTAACTACAAATTTTAATATCTTGCTTGGTTCAAGCAATGGTGCAATAAAAGAGATACATTGTGTGACAATCTTTGTGGATGATCAATGTCAGGGACGTGGCTGTGCTTTTGGAGGACATTTGTTCTGAAAACTTTAATATTCTCAATTGGGACAATAAGGAATTTACAAAGTACATTTATAATAATTATTTTGACGAAGTAATGAATATTTACTTTTTACAAATCAAACACACGTTCTACCTTTTATTTCAACAGCAAATGCAACAGCAACTGCACCGCAGTATTTTCTCTTTCGCAGTTCTCCCTCGACGCAATCCGAAGATACACTGCCTCCAAGCTCAGCGGGCAATTAGAAGAATTGCGTCATTTTACCCTTCCGGAGTTAATTGCGTTTGCACACTCGATCCGAAGGTCATCTTAGGTTCTGGACATCCGTTTTCTTCTCTCTCTCTCTCTCTCTCTCTCTCTCTCTCTCTCTCTCCATCTCTCTCTCCCTCTCTCTCTCTCTCCCTCTCTCTCTCCCTCTCTCTCCCTCTCTCTCTCCCTCTCTCTCCCTCTCTCTCTTTCTCTCCTTCTCTCTCTTTCTCTCCTCTCTCTTTCTCTCCTCTCTCTTTCTCTCCTCTCTCTCTTTCTCTCCTCTCTCTGTTTTTCTCCTCTCTCTCTTTCTCTCCTCTCTCTCTTTCTCTCCTCTCTCTCTTTCTCTCCTCTCTCTCTTTCTCTCCTCTCTCTTTCTCTCCTCTCTCTCTCTCTCTCTCTCTCTCTCTCTCTCTCACCAATGATGCTACATGATTTTAGCCAGACCGATTTTGAAAGACATTTTGATGCCGGCCAGTCATAGCAGCCATTGCCATAGCAGTTTATTTCAATGTCAGGGAAAGTTGTTTCTCTTCGAACTCTACATTCTACGCAATTCAATATTTTCACGGTCTTACTAATCTACTTAATTTTTATCCTTTTGAGTGTTGCAAAGATTTGGATTTATAAGTTAAATCATTATTCATTCTTTTGTTCTGATTTTAAAGTCGTATTGATCGCAAACCAAACAATCACTTTTTCCAAATCGCTGCATGACGTAATTTAGGAATGGTCTTTTGGTAGCTAATTCAGCTGAAGAACAGCTTTGTTACAATTGGAGACTAGAATAACGAGAATTAAAAACATAAATAGTACTTTTTTCATAATATAACATAGAAGCTTCAGCAAATACATATTATTGTTTTCTTTAAACTATGCAAAATGCCTACAACTAAATTGTAATTTTCTTATGGGCGAATGGCACTCATTCCGTCATGTTAACAGTTGATTTTGATCAACTAAGGAACGTTGAGTCTCTTGCTGTGGTTCAGATTATTAAATTCAGATTTCTACCCCCATTCCCTCATGCTTTACATATATTGTTCATTAATTTCTTCATTAAATAAAATATCAAGTAGTACTTTAATCTGATAAGAGTGCTAGAAATGTTTATCGAAAACTTTGAACACAATCTATCGCCATCAGCTGTAAATCCTCCCCCTCCTTTTCCTGTGTAATTTCTTCCCTCTGCCTCTCGCACTTTATCACAATCTAACATCCATTTGTTTCCTAGCGGCTTCTTCTTCATTTCGACGGATCAGCTAGACCTTCTACCAGTTCCTCTTCAGCATCCGCAGCTGGTTATTTGAATTGCAAGATCGCCTTGGGTAAATCTTGTCATATATTTTTGCAACCCAGCAAATATTCTTTTCGTCTTTCTTGAAAATTAGATCCCAAAATGAAAACTGGTGGTGCTACCATAGCACTTATTTTTTCCTATTTTGAATTCATTCAGAGAGAGTTCAATTCAAATCGGACTTGCACCATTTTAATAGGGAAACTTTGCACTATCTGATTTTTAAAAAAATAATAAAAAATAGGAACCATTTTTGAGAAACTCTTTTTCTAACAATTGCCTATTTGACACAAAATTACGCGAAAACTACTCATATTTTGTAAAAAGAATTGAATATGACTTCATTTAAAGATTGAAATTTTAACAGATTTCATTCAGAAGAAAAATCTCTATCTTCCCTATTGGTATTGTGGGAGGACTAGGCATTATCCATTGTCGTAGGACGACACCGATTTTTTAAACTTTTTAAACTTTTGAAAATTGAGAGAATTCAACGAGAATAGGACCTGCACCATTTTTACAAGAGTACTTTACACATTCAGATACATTATTAATCAAACATTTGAAGCGATTTTTGAGAAAAATTTGAAAATGACCTTGAGATGAATGTCCACGAAATGTACCCCTCGCCCCCCCAAAAAATACAATATCGGTTTCAAATTCGAAGGGCCGCGAAATAAACCACTTTAATTAGAGAATACCAATTTTCCTTAAAATCCTGTTTATGATTTAGCCGCTAGAGTTGTTCGCAGATAGACATTCAGGCAGGCAAGTAGTTAGATAGACTGACAGATTGACATGTGATCTGACAGACATTTTGCCATAAACTAATCTTTCGGTTTCAAGGACCCACAAAACGTACATTCTGACAACGTGGAAAAGAATATACTCGTAATTTACTACATATAGGAACAAGAATTTCCCACTTTTTCAGGGACCTACAATACGAATTTCTCTGCCGAAAAAAATGCCGTTTTCGCTGCAGCATTACATACTTTCTCTATCCTACTTACGTAGTATTTGAGAAAGTAATAACGCTGTGAGTTATTGTAATGTCTTTGATGGGTGCAATAATCATTTCTGAACGTAGTCGCTTACGCGTCTGTCCTCCCTTTCCCCAGATAGATGATCACAATGGTGATTTGCCTGTTTCTATTACACGGATGTTAAGGTGATCGTAGGAGATGATAAATAAACATGTTCGATTCGAATTGTTGAAATGGAATTCATTAATGGTACATGAAGCAAAACACGTCACAAACACGTGGTGAAAGCAGACTTGCTTTTCGCCTGACTTAAACTTGTAGCTTTCGACTCCGCGAACTTGGATGAGGTTTGAGACCCCTATGCCAACGAGGCGGCTATTAATCACGTAAACAGTAAAATTTAATAATTTTCGGATTGATTCTCACAACAGAAATAAAATAGACCTTTCGTTAACCAATTGTATTCGCACACGCACATTTATTGTTCAGTGCGTGATCGAACCTGTATTGGGCTGCAAACATACGGAACAACAAACATTTCTGGAAAACAAAATTGTGTTTGCCATCAACAATAAATCAATGCCATAAATCAATGTTTAGAAAATGAATGTCTCAAAGAAAAACACATCAAGCAGCGACGACGTATACCGAAGAAAGAGATTTGGAAAAAACTGCAATTCTACTGGAGCGAAAAGCGATCATCATTGGGTTGTTTCTTTCATGCTTCACAAACGAAAACAACGATGATTAATGAAAACACAAGACTGTAAATATTCTTGTATGTATGTATGTATGTATGTACGTATGTATGTAGATATTATTAATATTATTATTATTTATAATTATTTACTGAAAGAATAATATGTTTAATAAATTGTTAGTAACGTTTGGTGTTTCCAAAACATATTAATTAAATTCGCATACAAAACTATGGCCAATCCGGTTGATGGTACGACGATTTTCCGATAAACTATTTGGGTAGAGAACGCAGTATTTAATCTATTACGTTACTCACTATGTAAAAAATTGTGTTAGGTGGAAGAGCGGGTCACACCTTTCCCTTTCTGATAGCCCGAGTCTCGCCTCTTTCATAAAGTTATTATTATTATTATTATTATTATTATTATTATTATTATTATTATTATTATTATTATTATTATTATTATTATTATTATTATTATTATTAATATTTTCTATTATTGGACACTATTATTTAAATATTGTCTTCTGCCTTAAATATTAAGAAATATTTAGCGAACGGTCTTAATATCGGCTGGGGTATAGTCAAAAGTAGACAATATTTTTGCACTGGGAGTAATAAAATTCATTTCAAAGTGGAGTTTCACATTTTCTAGATATTTTCATTTTCGCCAACATTAAGAGTGGCGAGAATGAATCTTATAAAAAACAGACAGCAATTATTCGAAGATCGTACAACTTACAATTGTATTTCGTTAGTACTCATACGTTTCAGGCTGGTTGCTTTTAAAACAAAATAGAGCACTTTGAAAATGAATGTCAACCAGATTCTGCCAGAAAACTAACAATTGGGGATCGAGTAGATCCAAAGTATGATTCGGGCATCTCACGTTTTCACACTTTGTTCTCACGAATCTTCTTCGCATCCTTATACTCTGAAACTGATACAAATTGCAATTCAATGATGTTCTGTTATGCTTCTTGGAAGAAAGAACATTCCATCAGTTGTTCCCCAGAACAAGTAGTAGAATATATGTTTCGTTTTTATAACGAGTTGTTCAAGACTAATCTATGCTGCGGAAGAAAAACATATAATCAAGGATTGAAACTACGTTAACGGCTTTTCCTTTATCATTAAGAAGATATTTCTCGATAACAGAATCTTCACACTATATGGTACCTGTATAAATATTGTTATTATCTCTTCTCGCGGAAATGTAATAGCACGTAGTAGTTTTGGTTCATTGGAATGAAATAGAGAAATTAATTGCACTTGTGGAATAAGAAATAGAAACTACATGGATATAAAACTAGTGAGACTACAGAATGGCATAGACTTTCTCGTAATACTCTTCTACTTTCTTTGGCCTGGGAGGCTAGCTATTCGGACGTGTCACATACTCTTGCCAGCTGCCATCTATCACCGCCCAAAGTACATTTTTTTTAATTTCTCAGTTTTTCAGTTTTATAAAAGGAGAAACGCAATATTACTTTCATAAAATTAAAGAAGAGTGAAATTTCGTTCTAAATGGCAATTTTCATTGAAAATTTGAAGCCGCTTTTACAAAAATAGCATTTAAGCATTACTGTAAATGCGAAATTTGAAGCTTTTTTCACAGGAAGCTATTGAGTTTTCGAAAAACTTCATTTAAAGACATTTGAAGCACTTCCACTCACAAATGTAATAATTAGGGAACGGATTTTCATGTAAATACATATTTTTAGAGGGACAAGATACTTTCATTCATTAATATTTTTAGACTTAACACGACGTTCTGGAGGAATTAGAACCATTTTTATTTTACATATTTGTACATATTTTGGTATAATTACATATTTTACATATTTTATTTATTACTACATATTTCATGACATTTTAATATATTTATAGATCGAAAATGAACATTTCACATGCGAGTTCGGAATATATGTTACTTCAAAACTAACTTTGTTACTGAAATACTCACAAAACCACGCAATGTGCTTGTATTAACGCCGTGCCTTCGCTATTAATTGTCAAATTCACGCCCCCTCCATTCTGCTTCTTGGAAAACGGGTACTCAGGATCAAAGATGAGCGAATGTATGTGAAGCAGAAATAACTTCAACCACGAGCAAGCTCATTTTCATAGACCCCCATGCGTAACTCGATACAACAAATATTTTTCATATCATTGTCTTATCGCGTTTCTGGAGTGGGGGGACATATGTTTCCTTTACCCCCCCTCTTTCTAACACAGACTGCGGTTTTTAAGACGGTACAATTCACTTTAGCACCGGCTCATCGTAATTGTATATTCTACGAAAGTATTATATACATTCCGGGAAACTAGCCTATAATTCCTTCTGGAGAGTAGAACTGTTTCAGCCTCTCAGAATCCATGTTAAGATCTGATCGGCAACGTATTATGCTCGAAAAAAGCTTGAAGAGTGGATTTTTCAGCATTTTAAGGCATTTTTATTTCACATATTTTCTATTTTTTCGTACATATTTTAGAAAAAATAAATACATGTATATTTACATATTTTGCTTCTTTTATTACAATAAATTCCGTTCCCTAGTAATAATGTATATAAATCGATGGAAATGTCAATATTAACTGCGTGTGAGATATAAAAAAAGTACGTATTAAATACGTCGTATTAAACAGTGCAATTAGCAGTATCCATTGGAAAAGTTTGAAGAAAAACTTCGCAGCCATTTTTGAACAAATGGCGTTTGAGCGTTTCTAAAAATGCGGAAATTTGAGCTAAGTTTAACAGAAAACTGTTGACTTTTCGAGAAACTTTATAAGAAAGTATGTAAAGCACATGTACTCATAAATATTATAATTTGAAGAAATCGCCACTAATGCAAATATTACCGACTAGCGAGACAAGACAAAAAATTACATTCTTGAAACATTTGAAAGAAAATAGAGCAATATGGTGTTTATCTCATCGTATAGGGTATATTTAGAAGCGTCCCAACCATTTTTTTAAAAACCTGGCCGGTTTAAGAAAATTTCTTTTGTATTTTTGTAATTGCAAAAATTGCACGCGCTATTGCACGAAAACTGTTAAAATTTCCAAAAAAATTACATAATCTTAATGAAAGAACTATTTACCGATAACACATTTCATTTGAAGGAAAAATCTCTTTCTTCAATTTTATAGTTGAGGGAAAACGCCGAAAAAAAATTAACTTTTGCAATATTCAATAATTCAGAGTTAACCATGAAAATCAGATCTATGCCAACTTTATAAGTGTATTTCACTATATTCTTAAAAGAAATTTAAAGAAAAAATTTGGAGACATTTTTGAGAAAATTTTTAACGTATCCAGGGAGCTTAATGTAAATACCCCCAAATTTTAAAGAATATTTTTCAAAATTTCAAAACTTCAACTAAAGCCAGATGGACTTGGGTTTCTTGAATTTTGAAAGAAATTGAACGCATGGTTTAGGCGCTAGTAGTGTTCACAGAAGGACGGACGGACCGACGGACGTTTTGAAAAAACAAAAAAACAAACGTTTTCGGTATCACGGGACCCCAAAACATGTCCGTTGAAATCTCGAAATCAATTTTCCGCAGCATTACATGACTTTCTCTTATATATATATATATATATATATATATATATATATATATATATATATATATATATATATATATATTTACGAGAAAGTAAAAACGAAAGAATACAGCAAAGTTAATTCTATGTTATCTTAAACTGTGCAATAAACACTACTCGTACAAAAAGATGAAGGAAAAAAACTTCTTAAAATACGGAACTTTGAACTCATTTTAACAGAAAACTTTTGACTTTTAAGAAACTTTATATGACATTATTTAAAGCACATGTACTCATTAATTCAATAATGTAAACTAATTAATATTATCAAGAGAGACAAGTCAAAAAATTTACATTTGGTGTAATTTTGGTGGAAAATCGGTGTAAATGTCATCTAGCACTATTCCTTCTAAAAGTTTAAAGAAAAAATTTCTAGCCGTTTTTGAGAAAATCTTGTTTTTGTTATTTAAGATTCCACATATTGCAAGCAATATTGTGAAAATGTCGCGAAAATAAATATTGTGAAATATCGCGAAAGGTCATGTTGCAAATACAACTAAATAGGGACAACAAATTTCATTTGAAGGAAAAATCTCTATCTTCAAATTTGTGTTGTAGGAAGACGGCGGAAAAACTCAAACTTTTAAAATCTTTGAAACCTCAGTGTTAACAATGGAAAACCGACCTATGCCATCTTAATAGGTATTCTAACGAGTAATATATTCTAACTCTATTCTAACAAGAAATTTAAAGAAAAAAATTGAAGTTATTTTTGAGAATATTATAAAAATGTTCCTGGGGCATCATGTACATTATTCCCGAAATTTAATGAAAGGTTTTGAACATCGCATAACTTTGACTCGACTTGAGACATCGATCGAGGAATATCCATATTGGAAAAAGGCCTACGTATGGTTTAGGCACTAGTGGTGTTCACAGACTGACGGTGAGGCGCACGGACAGACATATAGACAGACAGCAGACAGGCAGAGAGGCAGACAGACAGGCAGTCAGACATACAGGCATACAGACATACAGGCAGCAAGACAAGCAGACAGACGGACGGACGTTTTGAAAAAAAAAACACCTCTATCTAGATCTACCTCTCTACAACCATTAGTTGTTTATAAGAGAGACAACATCCGTATCGAATTTTGACAGTAATTATCAGAATGTATTAAGCTACATGTACAAAAGTAATTGTTTTTATTTATAATTTGTAGCAATTATGTACAACATCATAAGAAAATCGTTATTAAACGGCTTGAAAATCCTTTATTGAAACACGTGTTAACAATGTAGTTAGTAGCAGCGAGATGCAGAAACTTACGAAATTTTGAAAGGTAATAGTAATATATACAAGAAAATTGCATATATGACCGTAAAAATACTTAGGCCTACTGTAAGACATTTTTAGAACTTCTCGTGGATTTTTTTCTCTTCAGTAATTAACAAATGTTTAGTATTCACTTGGACAAAATCTTTCTTTAACTCTTGCTATAGTTGTACATAAACTTTGTCAAATATTTTAGTAACCTGATCGTATTCTCGCTGTCGTATTAGAACGCGGTTGTTCGTGGTTAGCTTTCCAACTGGGCTCTGGAGATAAATACAAAAGACGTGTTCCTCACTTGCATTTTAACTATAAGACTATAAGGGTAAATTATTGTAAACATAAACATTTCTACATACTTTCTTTTTCATTTTGACCACATTATCAAGGTAGTGAATCACCGTGCAACAGCCTGACAAAAGCGCTTCAGTTTCCTCAGATTTCGGTCATGCTCACACAAATGTTGCTTTCTCGAAATTACGGAGCACTACTGAAAAATTGGGTTATTGGTCGGACAGTGTGTAGCCAAGACTCCAATTTCGTTGTTCCGACGGTCGGTCCGGCAAGTTGGCCCGGAAGCAGAGGCCTTTAGACGTAATAAAGCTATTAAATATAGGTTTGGGATATTGATAAATTCTTAGAGTGCTGATTAAAGACATTAAGAGAAATGAAGAATCGTTTAATAAACCCAACAACTTTAAAAATAATACAGTAACTTTAACACCAACTATAAAATGCGGGAAACTAATAAACTAAATATAAATATATAGTATATAATTTAATTATGGAGTGGTAGCGAGTCAGTGGGCAATGCCGTGGCCAATTTTAGAAATATTATGACCTCCAAATTCGATATTCTTCGAATATACTCGAACAATACGTTTACCACTGCCACTGCAAGGTTTAGCTATCTTTCCATTTCTGGGGGTCAACGTGTTTATTCATATAGCGTTCTGCAATTTGAATTTTTAATTAATACATCAACCTTTGTACTTTATTCATAACCCCACAATACATAACCCTTTCCCATGTATTAGTACACGAATCTTTACCAAATGAACCCCGATTTATCTTTTTTTCGTAACTGATG